>JAQQSU010006039.1:0-13633 GCA_028627135.1 Pseudochirops cupreus | reverse complement strand
CTGGGATGGCTGTTTTGGGGTGGTGGGCGGGGGAAAGACAGGGAGAAAATATGTAACTCAGAAAAAAATTTAATAAAAAAAAAAAGAAATGAGAATGATGCAAGAAAATCATGAAAAGAGAGTCAACAACGTGACTGAAGAAAATAACAGTTTAAAAAATAGATTAACTCAAATGGCAAAAGAGGCCCAAAAAGCCAATGAGGAGAATAATGCCTTAAAAAGTCGAATTTGCCAGATGGAAAAAGAATCTCAAAAGCTTTCTGGAGAGAATAATTCCTTGAGAAATAGAGTGGAGCAAATGGAAGGAAGCAAATGACTTTATGAGAAATCAAGATACTATTAAACAGATCCAAACAAATGAAAAAATAGAAGGCAACGTGAAATATCTCCTTGAAAAGAATCAAAGATCTTCCCCAAAAGAGTATATGACTACTTGCCAAATGGCTGATACAAATGACTGATACAAGAGAAGGAATTTACCCCTTCTCCAACCTCAGTTGACAGAGTCACAGAAGGCCTAGAACGTAATCACAAGGTTTTATTAACATGTTGTTTAACTGTTTTAAGGATATGTCTATGCCCTGACCCTTTCATGAGCTGTGAATGCTCTACTGAGTCCAGAAGGGAACAAAATGATTGGTTTATAAAATTAATTAGCCATATCTCTGAAGCCTTTAACTCACTAAGCCCTGGGGAACTCACTAAGAGCTACCTTTTCAGGAGGACCCTGCAGAGGGGAAGAGAGAATTTGTTTTTCTCAAACCTAATCAACCAAGTAATTCTGAAGGGTTGCTACTGGACCAGTAGAAGACACTATATCCAGAAGAGGAGCAGAAACCCACCCTCTAGATAGGCACAAACAGGAAAAAGTTACCTGTGATGGTAAGCAGCTTCATGCAGTGTGTCTCTTGCCAATCACAAGTTCAACTGTACAAAGAAGATTGGGCACCAGCATGTGGACTCTATGAAGGGTTAAAAGGATTTCTAGGCCCTGTAGTACTAAGAATTGTGAGTTGCTTTTGACACTATCTATCTTACATGTGTGTCTCACTACCACTGAGCACTAATTTTGTTTTTGATATCTCTACAGTGTATTTCTGAGATTTTACATCCTCGGTTTATGGGGGAAACAAGTAGCAAAGCATGGTTGTGAGACCTGGACTATGCAGAAAGCTGAGCAATGTAGAATCTATGCTCTTGAATTGTAGTGCTGGAGAAGACTTTTGAAAGTCCCTTTGACCACAAGGAGGTCAAATCAGTTAATACTTTTACTCCACCATCTTGGCTCCACCCCTCAGTCAATACTTTAAAAAAATTAATTCAGACTATTCACTGGAAGGACAAATACTGAAATTGAAGTTTAAATACTTTGGTCACATAATGAAAAGACAGTACTCATTGGAAAAGAGTCTAATGTTGGAAAAGATTGAAGGCAAAGGGATAAGAGGATGTTGGAGTATGAGATGGATAGATAGCATTATGGAAGCAACATGAACTTGGACAGATTTTGGGAGATAGTGGAGGATAGAAAGTCCTGGTGCGCTATGGTCAATGGGGTCATAAAGAGTCAGACATGACTGAACAACTAAACAACAGAAAGTAACAGGAAGTTTTCTATGGGTTAGTTTTATTATGTGATCTTAGTAAATGTATTTGAACTAATTGAGTCTGCTGGCAGATTGTTAATAAGAAGCAAAATGGTGAGGGCTCACAAGCTATGTAATGTTAAAACTACAGACCTATAAGGTTATCCATAAAACATGATGTAGCCATCACCCCTCTGGAGAATCACCCAATGAATCCCAATACAAATTAGGAGAGTAACCCAAAAGGAATATTACATAGATAACATTATTTTAGGATCCTCCAAGGAAGAAAAGAGTGTTTCAAATAGAGAAATAATCAAGAAAATATTAACCGAAGACACAGAGTTTGACCAGGGTTTTGAAGGAGGAATACAATGTGAACTGATGAAAAGGACCGGGAAATAAATGAGACCAAAGAAGAGTTTGAGAGCATTATAAAATGCAAAACAGATAATCTTGATTACATTAAATTGAAAAGTTTCTGTACAAACAAAGCCAATGTAACCAAGATTAAGAGGGAAGTGGGAAATTGGGAAAGAATTTTTACAACCAGTGTCTCTGATAAAAGCCTCATTTCTAAAATATGCAAGGAATCAAGTAAAATCTATAATAATACAAGTCATTCTCCAATTGATAAGTGGGCAAAGGATATGAACAGGCAATTTTCAGAGGTAAAAATGAAAGATATCTATAAGCATATGAAAAAATGCTCTAAATCACTATTGATCCGAGAAATGCAAATCAAAACAACTTTGAGGTATCACATCTCACCAGTCAGATTGGCTAAGATGACAAAACAGGAAAATGACAAATGCTGGAGAGGATGTGGAAAAATTGGAACACTAATGCATTGTTGGTGGAGCTGTGAACTGATACAACCATTCTGGAGAGCAATCTGGAACTATGCCCAAAGAGCTATAAAAAATTGCATACCCTTTGACCCAGTAATACCACTTCTGGGGTTGTATCCCAAAGAGATCATAGAAGTGGAAGGAAGATCCATTTGTACAAAAATATTTATTGCAGCTCTCTTTGTGGTGGCAAAAAACTGAAAATTAAGGGAATGCCCATCAATTGAGGAATGGCTAAACAAGTTGTGGTATATGAATGTAATGGAATACTATTGTGCTATAAGAAATAGGGAGGAGACAGTCTTCATATTCACCTGGAGAGGCTTATACAAACTGATGCTAAGTGAGAAGAACAGAACCAGGAAAAATTTGTACACAATCACAGACACATCTTATGTGAGATGACCAATTTTGATAAACTAGACTCTTCTCAGCAACGCACAGTTATAAGACAACTCTACAAGTCTCAGGATGGAAGGAGATGTCTACTTTCAGAGAAAGATCTAGAAAGAACAGAGTTTAAATGGAGACTGAAGCAATTTATGTGCCATTGTTCTTTTTCATGTTTGGTTTTCTTTCTTTTTTCCCATTGTTCACTCCATTGGTTACAGCTCTTCTATGCAACCAGACTAACATTCAATGTGAAAGTATTTGCAGATACTATACTTAATTGCATACCGCCATGGGGGGTGGTGGGGAAGGTAAGAGGGAGAGGAGAAAAGTTGAAACTCAAGGGATTGTGGAACTGAATCTTGTAAACTAAAAGTAAATAAACAAATCAATTTAAAAAAACAAAAATAAATAAATAAAATAAATGAATCCTAGGAATATGAAAGAGGTAATCTAGAGCTCATTTCTCTCCTTCCTAAGTGAAATAAATAAGAAAAGTAAACAATAATTCAATTTTTAAAAATAGCAACAGGAAAAAGAAAAATGAAGCAAGTCACCACTAGGCAATTTTACAGGAAAAAAATACCTGAGCAACATCTTACCAGAACATTATTCCTGGTACCTTTGAATTCCTGGCACTAAAGTTATTCACATTCCCAGGTTCCCTCAACAGCCCCTGACCAACAGATTGGCACTGAGTTCTGTGTTCCTCCTGGCTGCCATAGTTGTAAGCATCAGCTTTGAGACTTAACCCCTTACCAACATCCAGAACTAACTGACCTCTGTCCCATGGGTGAGTTAAGGCCCATAAATTCTCCCTATGGCAGTGTTTCAATCTGTTGCTCCAATGCCTTGAGGGAAATGAGTTAGAAAAGAATGGGAAATAATGATGCTAAGGAGCACAGTTATAACATAGATACCATATTTTTAAGAGATTTTGATAAAAACAGACAAATTTTGAAAGACAGAAAATATGACAATAATCTATTGAAAGAATTACCGCAAGAAAAAATACTCAACAACAAAAAAATTAATCAGCAGTAAAAGGATACTAAAAGTATTAAATTCTAAAAAAATCCACAGGATTGATATCAAAGTAACTTCACAGATCCCTAGAATGGATCAAAAGAACAAGGAATTAAATGTAAATGTGAAAAGGAATAAAGACAAATGAGAAATTTCAAGTAAGAGTTCAATAGATCCAACAGTAGAGTATTTTGAATAAATATTAAAGTCTCAACCAAACATCAGATTTTCTGAAAAGGAATTATAGTATTGGAATGCAAAAGTATAGAGGCAGAAAGAAAACTGTGCAAAATAAAAAGATATTTGAAAGAACACATGAGAATTCAATTATTAGATTAAAATTTCGTTGAGGGAGATACTCTTTTTGTATCCCCAGAGCTTTGCGCAGTACCTGGCAGTAAGTAGGTGCTTAATAAATGTTGATTGATTGATTAATTGATTTACCTATTTAAAAAGAATACCAAACTGGAAGGTAGGACACAAAAAGATAATGGACGGGTTTAGCATTTTCCAGTTGGGTCCCCAGTGTAGCAGCTCACGCTACTCACAGGTCGTTATTTGTCAAAGAGGACTGTGACATTCGGAAGGTGATACTCATGTGCTATAAGAAATGACAAGCAGGATAATTTCAGAAAAACCTGGAAAGACTTACACTAACTGATTCAAAGTGAGGTGAGCAGAAGCAGGAGAACATTGTGCACAGCAACAGCAACATTGTACAATGATCAGAGATGCCTTTGCAATTCTTAGCAATACCATGATCCAAGACAACTCCAAAGGACTCATGAGGGAAAATGTTATCCACATCAGGAGAAAGAAGTTATAGGAGTCTGAATGAGGATCAAAACATACTATTTTTCACTCTTTATTTGTGTGTGTAGTTTGTTTTTGTTTCTTGGGTTTTTTTTTTTATCTTTCTTCTTTTATACCATGACTAATATGAAAATACATTTTGTATGTTTGCACATGCATATGAGCATATATCAAATTGCATATCATCTCAGAACTGGGAAAGGGAGAGAGGGAGGGAGAGAATGTGGAACTCAAATTTTTTCAAATGAATGTTAAAAATTGTTTTTACATGTAATGTAGGGTTTGTTTGTTTTTTTATAACATGAATTTTTTTTTCTTTTATAACATGACTAATATGGAAATATATTTTTCATTAGTGTACTCCTATAACCTATATCAAATTGCGTACCATCTCAGATAAGGGAAGGAAAGGAAAAGATAATTTGGAAGTCAAAATTTTTAAAAATAACTGTTAAATTTTTTTTGCATGTAATTGGGTAAAAAATAAAATGTTATTTTTTAAAAATACCACACTTGAGGAAATCATCATAAGAAATTTTTAGAAATATTTTAAAAAGCAAAGGATAACTGAAAGAATCCATAGAATAAGAAAAGAAAATTTAACTCACCAAGAAACGCTATGGTCAAAATTCAGAACAACAACAACAAATATTTTAGGCAAAAGATTGGGGGAGGAATTTTCACATTTCAAGGAAATCAGTCAGAACAGTACAGAATTACTCCTTATTTACAAAAAATCAAAAGAAATGTGAAATATGATATGCCCAAAAGCAAAGAAGATTGGTTTACACACTACAATAACATATCCTATAAGACTGGACCTAATAGTCAAATTTCAAAAGTTCACTACTCAGCAAAAGGTAAGATTTTGAGTCATTTCTTCAAAAGAACTGAGAGTTGAGCAAAATATTCAACAGCAAATCTCATCAAATAGGAAAAGATTAAAAGATTCAAATAATGAAAAACAAGAAAATGAAATCAATGTTTTTCTGTGATGAAGGTTAAAAGTATGGAGTGAGAAGTTTGTTGTTCTTTTTTTTTTTGCTTTTAAAACTTTTACATCATCTGAGAGATGTTGAAAGGGCAAAAGGAAAGTATCTATGGGCGACATAATTTAATGAGTAAAATAAATAAGGGGTATAAAAATTAAACAGAGGTTAGAAGGAAGATATGACTTATAATTTCAGGAACAAAAAAATTCTTTCCCTCATTAGTAAGTTAATATTTGGGGTGGTTGTATAGTGTAGAGGAACTTTTCTATAGGGTGACTGGGGTCAAAAGGAACAAGACAATGTGAAAGGAGTTGTTGGTAGGAGATCAAGACTAAACTAGTGTAAGCAAAATAAGATTCATAGTGAAAATGAAGGAATAAAACAAAATCTATATTATACTTCAGGTTGCACTAAAAAAACAAGGATTTGCAATCACAATTTTGCTGGTCCTATATCAGAACAAATTATTGGAAAAAGTTAGATGTATTATCTGCTGAAATCTCTGAATGGAAATATTAAAGAATATACATATTTCTAAGTATCTCATAGTAAACAAATGATCAAGAGAAATAGGATTAAACATAAAGAAATTATAACCAAATGAAAAAATGCAGAAATGATAAGTATAATATTTACAAACCATAATGAGATCTAAACGTAAAAATGTCACATCAGAAAATAAAAATTAAAAAGGAACAAAAAGAGGCAACTTTCACAACTATGGCTAGAGGGAGAATTCTTAAATAAAAAATAAACAACAGTAATCATAAAAGAAAAAATTATGATTAAGAACAGATATAATTTAAAATTTATGAAGGATAAAAGTCAACTAAATAGGATACAACTTTTAAGAGGGGGAGGAATATTATATCAATAAATAAAAGTCTGATATATAAGATATATATATTCAAGATATATAAGGGACTGATAAAAATATGTGCAACCAAAAGCCTCCCCTAATAGATACGTGGTCAAAGGATATGGAAAATTTTCAAAAGGAGAATTGTAAGCCATCAACAATCATATGAAAACATACTCCAAATCATTAATAATAAAAGAAACGCGAACTAAAAGATCTCCAAAGTTTTTACTTCAAGCCTTGAACAACACAAAAATGGAAGCTATTAATGTTGAAGAGCTTGTGGTAAGACTAGTCCATAAATGAAAGATTAGAGTTACACAATAAAAATACTTCCTTGATGCAAGCTGCTGGATTTTATAATAAGTTGGAAAAGGAACCTGTATACTTGAAGAATATACCAGTATTAGAGCAAGTGGATAATGCTACATACAGGAACTGACAGAACTACTTTGAAATTACTTGAAAATATCCTGCCACTCTAGTTGTCTCTGAATGGCTACCTTTCTCTGGGTAAAAGACACCTGTCCTAACCAGATGGCATCAGAAAGTCAGCACAGAATACTTTTCCCACTAGCAGAATACTTAGATCCACTTGGGAGAAGATAACTATCCCTGAAGTTCAAAAGAGATGTTTTTATGACCAAAAAAAAGTGCTGCATGTATCTGGGAATCAATGTATAGAACCTCTTTTCCCAAGAGGTTCAAGGAAGGTTTAGATACATTCATAGATGACGGGTCTGTGATGAGTAATTAAGGGAAATAGGAGATGTTTTAGGGACATTTCAGGAACACACAAATACACACACACACACACACACCCCTTCTTTCCCTCATTAGTAAGTTAACATTTTGGCTGGTTGTACAGTACGGTACAGGAATGTCTCTTTTAGTTTGACTTCAAGGGGAACAACTGTATTTTCCCAACAACATATCGGTCGGACATAGGATTCTAGCTAAATGGATGTCAGATCTGACCCTGCATGGCCATTTTTCTCTGTCAAGTTGTTACTTTCGGGCAGCATTTCTGTAAAACCTCGTGGTTCCGAGTTCTCTCCTATCTAGAATTCTTGCTTATCGGCATTCTGAGACGGGTCCCTTTCTACAGAGGGAAATGGCAAGCGAAATTCGTGGAATTGTTCTTGTTGTTGGGTTGCTTTGTTCGTTTGTTTTTCCCAGATGAAAGAAATAAGTCACAGAGAAGAGACTTCCTCAGGAGCACAGAGAAAACAGACGGCTTGGTCCATTTTAGGTTACAGAGCAGGGGAGACCTCATCTGGCTTTTAGTAGATGAGGCCCAGCTGCTTCCTTGAAAACAGTGCTTGAAGAAATGATTGAGCTCAATGAAACACTGCTATTCTAAATGCTTTCAAGATCATGGAGATGCCAGGGGGCTGGAAGCTAAGGAATGTGGTTTAATAGAAGAAGCATTTGAATCAAATTGAAGCAATTTGAACCCCTGGTCTACTATTTGTACAACTTTGGACAAATCTCAACCTCCCTGGCTTCGGTTTTGTCATCTACAAAATGTGGGTGGTATTTGCCCTACCAACCTCAAAGGATTTCCAAGAAATAGCTTAAGGAAGATAATAATAATTTGTAAAGTGAGTCATGCTTTTCAAATTGTTTTTGCAAACACTAACTCATTAGATCTTCACAACAGCCCTGTGAGGAAAGTAAAGTAGGCATGAATACCCATTTTGTTAAGATGGAGAAACTTAAATGCAGAAAGAGGGTCTAATTTGCCAAGCTCAAACAGCAAGTCAGGGTTGGATTCAGGACGAGAGCTCATGCCTGCTTCCTCCTGATTCAGTCTCTGTTCTACTTCACCTATATGCCTCTGCTAGCTAAATAAAGTCAAAAATTATAAATTCTCTATCATGTAAATGAAATATTTTAATAGTTTTAATATTTTGATTAATTTTTATTTTATTAGATATTATATTTTATTTTGTAATTATTTTTAAAAATGAAATATGACCCCATACAAAGCAATCATTTCAGAAGAATCAATGAGAAAAATAATTGACAGAGTCAAAAGAAAGGGGTTCAAGTCCTGATTTGCCACATTTTACCCTTGTGACTTTAAATAAGTCACCTCACTTTTTAGTCATAGTTTCTTCATCTATTTTTTCCCCTTCAGACCGGGTTGCTGGTAGTGTCAAATAAGAGGTATATATTAAAGTTATCTGTAACCATAAAGCAATTCATAAATGATCATGCTGCTGAAAAGGTCAAAGGAGATGACATACAAAATGTCTTGTAAACTTTTAAAGTATTCAATTCAATAAGCATTTATCAAAGGTCAGCTATTATTACTAGTGTACGCACATTTATTTACTACGCTAAGACTTACCAAGCTCCATCTCCCTAGCAAGTCTGTCACACAAAGATTTTTGTTTGATTGGTTTTGTACAGAACTGTAACTGATGTTGGGAACTGCTGGTGAGGAAACTCTATCTACCAAAGCAGATCAATGACTCATAATGTTAGAGACTGACCCAGAGGACACTGAGTGGTTAAGTAACTTGCCCAGAGTCACCCAGAAATATGTGCCAGAAACAGGAGCCTAGATTTTCTTGACTCCTAAATTGGCTCTCTATACCATGCTGCTTTTCATTGTAATTATTTTTTGAAGGAAGAAGACAAGGCAATTAGGGTTAAGTGACTTGCCCAAGGTCACACAGCTAGTATGTGTCAAGTGTCTGAGGTCACATTTGAACTCAAGTCCCCCTGACTCCAGGGCCAGTGCTTTATTCACTGCACCACCTATAATAATAATTATTATCATACCCATTTTATAATGAGAAAACTGATATGCAGAGAGGTTGTAACCATTAGTAGGTCTTGGAATCAGGACCTGAATTCAGGACTACCACTTTCAAGTCTTGTGGTCTTTCCACATAAATGGAAATTACTTTCTTAACTATGTACAATAATAATCAGCAGATCTCAATTAAGCTGAAATAAGGCTTCAAAAGAGGCATCATGGAAGAGAGGAAAGAATAGACAGAACTTAGATGCAGGAAAACTTTGGTTCAAATCCTGACTCTGATGCATTTACAGCTGGTGTGTCCAGGGACAAGTCACTTTCTCCATCTGTACAATGAGGATCATAATACTTACGGTGAAGGCCTCATGCAGTTGTTCCCAGGATCAAAAGAGATGAAGTAGGTCAAGTGTTTTGCAAAGTTCAAAATGATATGTAAGTATCAGCTTGTGATGAAGAGTATTTACCAGTATTTCCCTTACGTAGCTTCTTTCTCCCTACTCACAGCTTAGAGGGGTCCAGCCCTCTCCTCCTTCTCTAATCCTTAGGCTCTGTTGTTCAGTCACTCCAGTCATATCTGACTCTTCCTGACCTTATTTAAGGTTTTCTGGCAAAGATACTGGAGTGGTTTGTCATTTCCTTCTCCAGCTCATTTGACAGATGAGGAAACTGAGGCAAACAGGGTTAAGTGACTTGCCTGGGGGCACAGATTAGAATTCAGGAATATGAGTCTTCCTGACCCAGCACTCCATGAACTGTACCATTTGCTTGTTTACTCATTCTTAAAAAACCATTTCCTTTGAGCATAACAAATGAAGTGGTCGATATGACATCTCCCTTTTAAAAATGAAACATGACCCCATACAAAGCAACCATTTCAGAAGACATGATAGGAAGAGTATCTGGCACAGAGTCAGAAGGCAGGGGTTTAAGTCCTGTCTTTGCCACGCTTTACCCTTGTGACTTTGAGTAAGTCACCTAACTTCTCAGTTTTTGTTTCTTCATCTATTTTTTCCCATCACTCATCAGACCAGGCTGCTCTTAGGTTCAAATTAGAGGTGTATACAAAAGTGGTCAATAACCATAAAGCCTTTTTTCTACTTACTGGTATGGAGTGCCAATTTACCTGAAAGCTCCCAACCCCACTCCTTAAATTTCAGATTCATGTCACTACACAGTATAATCCTATTGCCATATGTTTCTATATTCCATCTTGGTAAGAATTCACTAGGCCTTAGCAAAAGCGCACGAAAGGAAGTCAGGTGTGGTGACGTCTCTACAACCTATAGTTCGTTTGCTAAAGACTAATTTGCCAGCAACAAATTAGCAATAGACAAAAAAATAAAATAAAAGGAATGAACATCAGCAAAGCAGAGAAAAACCCAGTCCTATTTACATGTGGCATAAACCTGTTTCCAAGATCTTAATGGTATTTGCCAACTGATCTTAAAGATGCCACGAAAAACAATCACCAGCTGGGTGGTACAATGGATACAGCTCTGCATCTGGAGTCAAAAAGACCTGAGTTCAAGTCTAACCTCAGACATTTACTAGCTGTTTGACACTGGCAAGGCACTTAACCTCTGTCTGCCTCAGTTTCCTCAACTATCAGATAGGGATAATGATAGCACCTAGATCAAAAGGTTATTGTAAGGATCAAATGAGATAATGTTTATAAAGCACATAGCACAGTGCCAGGCACATGGTAACTGCTATTTTACAGATTTATTCCTTTCCCATTTCCCTATATGAGTAGGTATATCTTGTAGTCACTTTTCTTTTTGTCTCCCAGTCCTAAGCAAAGGTCTTGGGTTAATAAAGCTTTCTTTTAAGTTCTTAGCAAGCATTTCATCACTGGGACAAAATAGAGAGAACAAGTTGTTATAATTAACTGCTAACCTTCATTCAATATAATTCTAAACTTAATGTCTTGTTTTAAAACTAGATTAATTTTTTTTAAAGTCTCTTTCTAGACCCTAGTCTTAATCAGAAAACCTTTGGATTCAGTGGGCCTTTCTTCACCAAATTTATAGGAAAGACAATCTTGAACCATCTGGTGCCTATTTAATTTTTAACCACCTCTCACTTGAAATATTTCTTTCTTCATTCTTATTTTGTCCTAAAAAATTGGCCATAAGCTAAACCGTACCATCTGTGACTTCCAGTAAATGCAACTGTTGCTAATGAAATTACCCAGCTTCATCATTTTGATTTAAATGCCTTGCCTTGTTTTCCCTCTGACCTTTCATTGCTTGCCATCAAACCAGAGCTTTTGTGAATTTAGATACACTTGTCCATGTAGGTCAGTCTTTAGGAATAAATCTTATCTGTGAATCTCAAGAAACTTGGCCAAGCCTGCCCAGCAGGCTGGCATGTGAGATGAGGGCCAGAGCCATGCTAAGAAATCATTATGGCATTTGTGCCCATCCAACTCAAGGGCTCAGCTCAAT
The DNA here is from genome assembly GCA_028627135.1 of Pseudochirops cupreus. Classification (NCBI taxonomy): domain Eukaryota; kingdom Metazoa; phylum Chordata; class Mammalia; order Diprotodontia; family Pseudocheiridae; genus Pseudochirops; species Pseudochirops cupreus. Next base: position 1,896 of record JAQQSU010006039.1, on the reverse strand, counting down.
GTGCTTCGGGCCCCAGGGCAGATCCCCTGCCATGTGACCAATTGGTCCCTGTTTCTTGCTTTCTTGCCTCCCATTTGTTAAGCTGACTATATTAATGAGTCTAGGTGTTGATGCCCATTGTCTTGGCTTTTTGTTTCCGTTTTCCCCATCACAGGACTGCTTGACCTGATTGAAGAAAGGAAAAGTCCAGAGACTCTAAACTTTCCCCAACTGAGGAGGCCTTAATGGAGAGCAGAATAGCACTGGAAGCATTTTTCTCCCTTTTGCAAAAACTTTACCTGTTTCTTGAGGTAATTCACTCTTCTTTACAAGCATGCTATTGCAGACTGTGAATGGCAAACAGTAGTATCAATGCCTGGTACAGGATGAGGAATGACTTCTGCCCAGATCGAAGGGTCCTGTGTCTGGGAGCCCAATAAGTAGATTCCAGAGCCCTCTAGCAAACGCTTTTTGTCCTTAGACCCTCCACAGACAACTTTGAGTAGATAGGCTTGGAAGGGGAAGTATCCAAAATGCCCTCCAATTGAACTCAACTGACATTTTGTCCTCAAAGTGACTTTACAAATCAAGGTTCCCATAATTTCATAAAGAGATCTTAAAGATAACCACGTATGTATTCACAGAAGTTACTGACTCCCTGAAGATTCAAAAATACTACTATGGGCCCTAGATTTCCTTTGTTCCATTTCACCACTCCAAAGATTTTAAGCTAAGTTATTTGTAGTATACAAACATTTCTTAGGAATAAGTCTTATTCCCCCCTTACCAGAATGGCAAATTCCTAAGGGTTGAGACTGCGTTTTATTTCATTTTTATGTCCCCATTCCCTAATGTTTGTTGTTCAGTCAATTTTTCAGTCATTTGCCTCATACGGTGCCTTCAATCTATTAAGTGCTTATTAAATGCATAGACTCATAAGATTTAGAGCTTGGAGGAGTTTTGGACATCGTTAGTTCATTCCTCTCATTTTGCCGACTGGTGAACTGAGACAGCCAAAGGTTAAGTGACCTACCCAGTTTCACAAAGCAATGATCTGAAACCAAGTCCTTTGATTTGAAATCCAGATGTTTAAATGAAAACATGGTCTCTTAAGGAACTTACAATATAGGTGGGTGTCAATACAACATAAGCTCATTAAGTACTTTAGGGAACAATACAAGACTATATATAATTATATGATCAATTATTTGTTATATACTGAAAGCGCCACGACCACACGAGTTCTGGCATTCACCTTCTGCCCCCCCCCTCACACACACACACACACACACACACACACACACACACACACACACCAATGCTACCTCCCCTTTTGCCTTAATTCCTAGGTAAGACTGCCAATCAGGGGATCAGTAGAGGGAATAGGCAAAGACAGGATTTGTGTGTGTTTTTATTGACTTTCTCCAGCTGGAAAGCTATATTCCAGGCTGGCCTTTTGAATAGGTGGAATGGCTTATTTGGTATGCCTTAAGCCATGGCAAAAGGTTCTCCTGAAAAATTATATTCCCCACTGGCCCTGCTTGAAATTTCCACATTACTAACTCCTTTGGAGCAAGCACTGATGGGTAAAATGCATTAAGCTGTTGTCAACTGATAACACATAGTACTCACAGATTTCATAGCATTTTAGAGTTAGAAGGGAACATTAGAAAATGTCTAGTTTGACCCCTGTGTTTTACAAATAAGAAAACTGGGGCCCAGAGAGAGTAACTTGACTATGGTCATACAGTAAGAGGCACATCTTGAATACCATTAGTTTGTCAAATAAACCAGTCACCAATTAAATATCCAAGGAGAGGTGATCACAGGATTGCTTAAGTTATGATGGAAGGGAAAGAGGGTGGCAAGGAAAAATACAAAGCATGGGGAAGATTTGGGTTGACAATAAGGCTACAA
>JAQQSU010006038.1:0-13633 GCA_028627135.1 Pseudochirops cupreus | reverse complement strand
ACTAAAGGTATTAAAAAAAAAGTCTTTGGGGAGTTGATATCCTTAAGTGTCTGTCTGCGTGAGTTATCTGGGGCTTTGGGATCAGGAAAAATGGAGGAATTTTGCTGATGCTTCTTACTGTATACAATTAATTGTGAGGCATATTACTGCTTGCAAGAGACCTCTTATGCATTTTGCTGCATTATATAATAGGTTAAGACCTTCCCAAGAATGGCAGAGATTGGGGATTGGGTGCATCATCAGTATGGACATAGGGGTCATGATGCTATATTGCACTGCACATGAAACCATATGGTCCCCTTAACTAAGGACAAAGCGACTATTTTTGTTCAAGAATCTTCCTCATTCCAACCAGATTGCTCACCTTTGAAAGAGCAGTACGGAATGATCCAGTGTGTTTCCTCATCAGCATCTGACCAACAAAACGATCACATTCGTTCTCTTTCCCCATCTTAGGGCTAAAGGCTTGCCTTTAATGCAGTTGGTGCTTTCTCAGCATATGGCATTTGTGGTGCCAATCAAATCTAGCACTGCAGTAAATATTATTAATGCTCTTACAGGATATATTCTTCTTCCTTATAGACTCTCCCTACTACCCCTGCACTGTTGAATCTATGCCCATTTTGCCATGAAGCAGGTTTGAGATTTGGCTGCTGCCATTATCTTCACCAAGTTTTCCATGACTTGTTTCATCCTTGGATAGCTGGTATTCTTGAACACTGAAATGCACTCTTGAAACAGCAAATGTGTCATCCTATCCCTGATTAATGTGGTCTTTTTGTCTGAGTGGTTAAGTTCCACCTCCTATGTACATTTCAAAGATTCCAGGTGCAGATGTTTTTTCATCCACTTCCACCTCTGCTCCTACCCTTTTATTGGTGTTTTCCAATGGAAACTTCTTGAGGGAGGAAGCTGTCTTTCTTTTTCTTGTATTTGTAAGCCTGGCACTGAGAAAGATTTTAAGAAATGCTTTATCTGATCTAATGTATTGGGATTCTGGAGATCACCTGGGAGGACTAGGTACCAGGCACTCAGGTCCTTTCTTGAAATGAACTGCCAAGCATTCAAACTCTGTTTCAGAGAGCACAACTCTGATGTACTCTGGCCATGCTGTCCAAATGTAAAACATACACTTGCCAAAGAGACTATCATATGGAGAACTCACGCAGGGCAAGCATTCACAGGGTAGTCAGAAAAAGCAATACAAGGACACTCTCAAGGTCTCTCTTAAGAACTTTGGAATTGATTGTGTGACATGGGAGATACCAGCATAGGACCGCTCAGCATGACGTACCCACTTCAGAGAAGGTGCTATGCTTTTTGAGCAAAGCAGAAATGAAGTAACTCAAAAGAAAAGCAAAATGCTCAAATTTAGAGGATCCATGCCAAAAGTTCACACAGACTATTTGTGCCTGACATGTGGTAGAACATTCTGAGCTCATATTGGTTTGATCAGTCACAGTGGGACACATTAAAACTTGACACAGGAATGTCATTTTAGTGCTCCTCGAGAACAAAGGACAAAAACAACAATTAGGCATGAATGCCTAACCCAGGGGGTGGGAAACCTGCAGCCTTGAGGCCACATGTAATCCTCTAGGTCTTCAAATGCAGCCTTTTGACTGAATCCAAACTTCTGAATCCAAGTCTTCAAGAAGGTTTTTAAGTCCTTATCACTAAGAGGTGTGATGTGATAGGAACAACATTTATTCTAAATATATTGGGAAGGTTTTTTTAGCAAAAAGGCAAGGAGACCATCCTTGGGATTTGGTTAGCCTGGAAGACAAGTGATTGTAATAGTAATGGGAATTTGAAGATTTTCCCTGCCCCCTAATAGGCTGAATGTAATCACATGGTGGCTATGATGGGAGGAACTTTCTGAAGAGTAGAGCAGAACCCACAGGAAGTTGGGAGTCAGAGCAGTTAGAGCTGGAAGGAAGAGAGGATACACTCAAGGAGATAGCTAGGCTTGTGAGTGTTTGTGAGAAGGAAAAAGAGTGGTGTGGCTCTCGGCTGTGCTGTGGTGTATCTGGTTTGTTGCTATGATGCATTCAGTTTCTTGGTGTTGGGATTTGGCTCTCTGGTGTCTGAATAAATTTTTTGCTTCTGTCTTCTATATGGAGAGTCTGTTATATTTTGTGATTGAGAACTATGCCAGCATATTCATTGTCACTGTTGGCACTGTGAATACTGCATTGGTTCTACAGTGGTGTAACCCACCACCCCTACCACCTTAGCTTATGAAAAGTTGGTAGCTAGTGCTCCTGAGGTTTGGTAAGGTTCCCACTGCTCTCTGGAACATCTTTTTGACTCAACACTACTGCCCTGACAAATGCAGAGGTTGTGGGGGTCAGTGTTCATTTTTGGTAATTATAGTTTTTTAATCCTTTTTTACATACAAAGTTATTTTATTGCATTTTGTGGTCCACAAATTTTTCATTATGTTCGAATCCCAAATCTGAATCACTGGCCTGGCCTAGAATATTGTATAACATTGGATAAATCATTTTCCTTCTCTGGGCTCTGGTGTCCTCAACCATAAAAGGAGAGGATTTGGTGAGATGTGGTCTAAGGTACCTCCTAACTTTGACATTCTGTGTTTCTGGATGCTAATCCCTGCTCTGGCACATAATATATCTCTGTTGCTTTTCCCCTCCCCATTGCAAAGGAAAAGCACACACAATAGTCTTTCTGAAATGCTTGCTCTGAGCAATAATTCCCTATGCAGTGAGAATGAGAACATAGTATCAGAGAAGTTTAAGCTAATAATTATAATATTTGCATACATACAATTATGAATTATGACTAACTGGAAAGATCAGCCACCTCCAAGTTTCCAAGGATAGAGAATTCTAGACCAGCTATTAGATACCCTGGAAAAAGTTTTCATTGTTAAATAGGGCAATTGGCTTGCATTTAGATCTTTTTAAAATTTCCTTAATTGATGAAAAAAGGAAATAATTGATTTCTGTTCAGGAATAAAACCACAATTGATTTTGTTTGGATTCCACTGTTGGAAAAATAAAAAAAACACTTGGAATGTTGATGATTTTATTTCCAATATTCATGATCCATAAACTTCTCTCTATGCTCCACCACCTTCTCCTTCTGACCCCTCAGGGTGAGTCATGTTGGTAACCATCATCAAAGTTTTGATTTGATAAAAATGTGCAGCTGTTTGAAGCAGCCATGGGGTTAGTGAGAACAGAATACTAATGCTGAATTCTTTTTGAATCTTAAAAAAATATCTTCATCCTGCTCCTTAAAATTTGAGCAATCTTGTCATAAGGCTCCCTCCATCTGGCAGAAAGCAAATCCTTCTTTCATGTTTCATGGGCCAGATTTAAAGCCTAGTCACCATAGATTGCTTGTTTTTTCTCCTCGTTTTTGTTTTTAAAGATGATCCTTAGCAGTTTCACTTTAGCCTTTTATGAGCATCTGACTAAAGGCAAAGTTACATTATGCACTTTCTGAGTTTTTTCCAAACTACTTTCACTAACACAGCCTGAGTTAAGAAAAATAATCAGGTTTGTCTCAACTCAGTTTTATTATCTAAATGCAAAACTCAAAAATCAATGAAGAGCTCTTGAATACTTTTCAAAAGAAAGAGAATATACTCAATTTGATCCCAATAATATGCTAAGAATCAGATTTTTTTCCCAGAGTTTCTCAATGAATTTTCCAGAATGCTAACATATTAAAAAACAAAAAAAGGATTTCCATTCCTCTAATCTATTCCCATTCTCTCATAACCACTTATGTGGACTCTTGTAACAAATTAATAATTACTCTCCCTGTCTCTAGGGCAGCAGTTCTCAACCTGTGGGTCACAACCCCTTTAGGGGTCAAATGACCCTTTCACAGGGGTCACCTAAGACCATCAGAAAACACATATATCCAATGGTCTTAGGAACCGAGACACCGCTCCTCTATCCGTCTCCAGGTGGGTCCACCTACATGCAGATACGCCCAGATACAAGTATTAAAGGGTCATGGCATTAGAAAAGTTGAGAACCACTGCTCTAGGGTCTCCTTTCTCAAAACTACCTGCTACATATCTGCCAAATGATATTCATAAAGCACAGGTCTGACCATATCACTTTCTTGCCCTAAAAGTCCCAAAAGTTCCTTCATTTCTCAAGGATAAAACAAAAATGTTTCAGTTTCCTTTTTGTAGACCTTCACATATGACTCCTGACTCTGTTTCTAGGCTAACTACATGTTGTTATCTTTCTTCCACACGTTCTATGTTCCAGACAAACAAGACTGTACCCAGCATTTTATGTGTTTGCCCAGGCTACCTCCTCTCCCTGGAAAACAACCCCTCAATGTCTTTGATTCACAGAACCGCTAGCATCCTTCAAAGATCAGCTCAGGTATCACCTCCTACAAGAAGTACATTTGTGTACATTAGGTTTGTTTTCATTTTTAAATTTTCTATGTATATATTGTTTTTTCCCAACAAAATTCAGTCTCCTATAAGTAAGACATTTCCCTTTTTGTCTTTGTAACCCTAGCATCTAGCTCAGTATTTGGTAAATAGTAGGCACTTAATAAATGTCAATTGGAGGCATTCATGAGACAAAGTTAGAAAGATAGGAGGATGCTAGATAATGGAAGATCTAGAATACCAAGCAAAAAAACATTGGTAAATTCGAACTTTCCTTGCTGGACAGTACAGAACCACCAAGATTTTTCAATGATATCTTTACCGTTAGGCAAGAATATCTGTAACACCTAAAACAGGTAGGAGACATTTATGATTATATACACAGAGATATGCAGACATTAGAAAGACTAAAACATTCCTTTTCATTTCAAAAATTGTGTTTCCTTATTATTATGAATATGACAAGCACCAACAAACACGAGCAGAAACAACAGACAACAAACAGAAGTAACCCAGAAACAAAGGACAGAAAAAGGGGTGACTTATGAAAGCGTGAGTCTCCACTGTGTACAATTTGTCTTTTTAAAGTGTATTTCAGGGGTGGCTAGGTGGCGCAATGAATAGACCACCAGCCCTGGAGTCAAGAAGACCTGAGGTCAAGTCCAGCCTCAGACTCTTAACAATTACTAGCCATGTGACCTTGGGCAAGTTACCTTAACCCAATTGCCCTGCCTTCCCCCTCCAAAAAGCAATAAATAGATAAAGTGTATTTCAGTATTCTAGTTTCATCATTCTAATAGACCAACGATGAAGAATGTTAGCCATCTCTGGACAGATTTAGTGGCGGATTCAATACGGAGAACGAGACACATTTTTAGACATGGCCAATATGGGAACTTTTTTGGCATTACTATGAATGTTTGTGATAAGAATTTTCTCTTTCTTTCTCAAGAAGGAAAAAAGGTTTGAGAAGAGAAAAGATGTGTGTGCACATGTCGGGGGTGGGGGCAGTTTGAAAGAAAAGAAATATTTGCTAATAAAAAGTTAAGTAAAAAAAAAATGAGAGCTCCCCAGGATGGGAACTATTTTTGCCTTCTTTGTATCCCTAGTATTTAGCACAATACCTGGCATGCAGAACGTGCTTCCTAAATGTTTATTGATAAACTAACTAACTGATTAACACTTTCCTGCTTCTCTGGGTCCCTTCTTAAATTTCTTTCAATTCCCTTCTGTGTATTTTTTAAATAACCCATTGGCATTCTTTTCTTTCGCTTCTTTTTTTTTTTTTTGGTATCACTATCACTTCCCCTATATTACTCCATAAATTTTCTCCCCCCATCAAAAACTAAAAGCCTTCCCCTATAACAAATAAGTATAATCAAACAAAACAAATCCATGTATTAGCCATGTCCAAAAATGTATGCCTCCCTTTGCACCACCAGTCAATCACTTCTCTGTCAAGAGGTAGGAAGCATGTTTCATCATCAGACCTCTGAAGTCATAATTAGTCATTGCATTGATTACATTTACTACATCTTTCAAAATTGTTTTCTTTACTATTTTGTAGTCATATAAATTGTTGGGTAGGTTCTGTTTACTTAACTATGTATCAGTACATAAAAGTCCTCCCAGGTTTCTCTAGATTCATTTCTTTCATCATTTCTTACAGGACAATAATATTCCATTACATTCCTATAGTTTGTTCAGTATTCTCCAAATGATACACAACCACTATTTTTCTTCATCTTTGTTACCACAAAATGTATGCTCTCTTTTTGATGCTTTGGAGGTATATACTTATCATCTTTGTCTCAAAGTTTAGGATTTGGGGAGGAGAGCATAATTCCAGACCACTTTCCAGAATATCAATTCACAATTCCCACAATAGTATTCCTGTATAACTATAAGTCCTTCAACAACTGTCATTCCACCCCTTTTTTTGGTCATCCTCTTGGTCAACATTGTAACATCCATCCAGTGAAGCTTCTAAATACCCCCAAAGGATATAACTTTTTAGTACTAACTTAAATCTCTCCAACTACTGCTTAAACTCATTTTTTCATGTCTGTGGTTCTCAACATAGACAGAAAACAGTTGATCATGATCTGACATTTAATATCATTTGAATTCATTACTTTGATTATTTTTTATTAATGACTTTACTGTGGAATTTAAATAACCAAAATAATTGAATTTGAAAAGTCATTGAAAGTAATATTTTATTTTCCCCACTTTACATTATTTGAAGTGTTGAAAGATAGATCAATGAATAAGTATACCCCTAATATTCATAGTACTAATCACATTCCTTTTTATAGAGAGGAAAAAATTCACCAATGAAATCACCATGCATAGCTCAATACCAGTTCTCCAAAATGACATGATCCAAAGTGCTATACATGAAAACAAGCTTTATTTATCTTGGGGCACGAGCATAGTGGAGTCTCAAAGTTCCTGGGATTTGTGCCATCAGCGTAATATCACCCCATAGTATCACAACATCTTGTAGACCCCCACATCTATAGAGGTCTCTCTTCATTCAGCTTTTATGCAAGACACCTCTTTTTATCGTCAATGATAGTGGAATTGCCCCATTGTCAGTAGCCAAAGTAGTATATGAAGTGAAATGTCACTTATGATAGAATCAATAAGAAGGTAGGTTTGACCAAATACAGAAGAAATCTATACTTCAAGCAAAACATTTTTTACAGTCCTTCAGGGATCATTTCTCAAGATTTTTGTAAAGATGGAAAAATTTCAAGATGACAGATGGTACCATTACAGAAAAAAAAAAGATGTAGAGTTCATCAACTTTCTCATCTCTATGAAATGCTTTATGTACTTGTGGTGAGTGTCTGTGATGAGCATATGAGAAAGAAATTGGCAAGTTTTAAAACTCATTTTCTTTAGGAAACCACAACTTTATAGTCATGCAAATAATGGTAGGAGTAGGGACCAAAATATAAACTTTCACTGGGTATATTGTTTGCTAATAAAAAAAAAAACACTTGATGGAATGAAACATGATCTTAAAACTTTCTTTTATCAAGGTATACAAATGTTAAGCTAGTATAAGATCTCTTGATAGACACAATCACCATGGAGATAACTTGGTTTAAGAATCCAAGGGTCACACAAGGAAACATTTGCCTACAAAGGCATTTTCATTGTTGTGAAGGATGTGCTACTGAAGACATATTTAAATAATCCTTTCTCCAGATGCACTTACCCCTGTATAAATGCTTTATCTATGCAATAGAGAATTGAGATTACAATTAAATTCTATTAAAGTAGCTTAGTCAGGACAGGGACTAACCCACTGACACACTAGATGTTAACATTAGGTTGCGGGCGAATGAAGGACAGGGAAGAAGAGAAAGGAATGAAGTGGGAATTGGGGCAGGAGAGTAGCTTGAAGCACTTAGTTCAAGGCTTGAAATTAAAGTCAAGGTCAAGGCTAGGATATCAAGCTAAGCCATAGGGCTGGGGAGGGGGGTTAATTTCTTAATTAGAAAGTTAATGCATACATTCAAAGATCCAAGTCAGTCTGTCATATAAGTTTGAATGTAGTGGGGGGTGTACAACCCAAATGGAACTGGATCCTGAGGTAGTGTGATCCAGTGGCGAAAGTGGTGAATTTGAAGTCTGTAGGATCAACTCATCCAACCTCATTATACTTTGTCAATAAAATGGGGATACTAATTCTTATCCTAACCACTTCACTGGATTATTGTGAGGATAATAGTTTGTAAACCTTAAAGTACTATAGATACTGAGTTTTACAGAAATGGGCCGAAATTCAGGGCTAAAACTGGGCAATTATTTGTTCACTCAAAAATCATTCGTTAAATATCTTTTATGTGCTAAGTACTGAAAGAGCTAAAGAGTCTACACTTTGTGGTCATTGCCTTCATGGACCTTACAGTCTGATGGAGAGATATGATCCGAAAAGAGATAACTTGTAATACAAGATTACATAGTACGGGCAAGAAATGAGGGGGGGAAAGGATATCATTGAGACAATGTATGATAGGAAAAGGAGGTGGGCTGATCATAACACCTGAGTGTCCATGGGTGGACGGCTGATATGCTGATCTGGTACACACAGAAATGCCATGTTTGGTAGAACCTGTTTGGAAGATCCAAGTACTCTGTATCCATGCTTGTTACTCCTGTTTGACTTGGATCTCGGAATTTACACATTGCTTTTCCAACTCAGATTCTAACCCACCCTTAGCCTTTTGACTTTGCTCTTAAGCTTTGTGGCACCTTCCCTACTCTACCACCCTGTCCCAACCTCTGCTCTATGCTCTGGTCTTCCTTTATCCCCAATGCATCTTTGACACCTAACTTCAGTGGCGACCTCAAATTCTGACTTAGCTTCCGCAATGAATCATAATAGTTGTCTCATTTTTCTGTTGGAAAGAATCTAGACAAAAATCTGGGCTTTCCTGCTCAGCTTGACTGCCTTTCTTATGCTGACAGAGCTCCTCACATTTAACTGTTGCCTATTTAGACCCCTGGCATCTTGACAGACTCCCTCCCATTTAGCTTTGGGTTTCCTGCCTCTCTGCTAATGCACAACCCACACCCAAATGACCTCACACCTGCACTTGAAATCTTATCAAGATCCTGCCCCAAAACCACTTCCTCTGTGATGCTTTCCTGGGAGCTCCCCACAAACGGAAACAACCTGGTTTAACACTTTGCTCATACCTCTCATCAGCACTGGTGACTAAGAAGATGATGGAAGAGGATCATAGGGAAGTTGGGAGGACGATCAGAAAGCAGGAGGAGAAGATGAATTCAGCTTTAGACATGTTGAATTAAAGACATGAGTGTAAAATCTATTGGAAATGATGCTGAGTGAAGAGGTTGATAAAGGATACAGATTTGAGAGGAATTTATATGGAGGTAATAGTGAAAGCCATGGGGGTATATACATTTGCTGTGGTCTGTTGTGTAATCTTTAAGTCTTATTTCATCTACTGTACGTGTAGATGCTACACAGTGGCTTGGAGCTCTGGGCCGGGAGTTATACAGCTGCTATTCAGTCATTTCAGTCACCTCCAACTCTTCACGTCCCCATTTCGAGTTTTCTTGGCAAAGATACTAGAGTGGTTTGTCATTTGCTTCTCTAGCTCGTTTTACAGATGAGGAAACTGAGGCAAATAGGGTTAAGAGACTTGCTCAGGGTCACAGAGCTAATGAGTGTTTGAGGCCAAATTTGAGTTCAGGAAGATGTCTTCCTGATTCTAAGCTCAGTACTCTATCCACTGCACCATCTAATTTTCCTGGAGTCAAGAAGACCTGAGTTCAAATTTTACCTCACACTTACTAGCTGTGTGACCCTGGGCAAGTTGCTTAACTTCTGTCTGTTTCAGTTCCATTAACTTTAAAATGGAGATAATAATAGCATTTATCTCATGGGTTTATTGTGAGGATCAAATTTAATCATATTTGTAAAATCTTAGCACAGTTCTTGGCACACAGTATGCTTTTTATAAATGCTTGTTACCTTTGCTCTCCTCTATTTTTCTTTTTCTTTTTGGAGGGGGGAGGGCAGGGCAATTGGGGTTAAGCAACTTGCCCAAGGTCACACGGCTAGTAAGTGTTAAGTGTTTGAGGCCGCATTTGAACTCAGGTCCTCCTGACTCCAGAACTGGTTCTCTATTCACTGCGCCACCTAGCTGCCTTCCCCTATTTTTCTTTCCCCCTATTAGATTATAAACTCTCTGAGATCAGGATCTCTGACTTAGTTATCTTCTTGTCTCAACATTTAGCATAGTGCTTTACACACTTAGTAGCACATATATAATAAATTTTTGCTGAATTTAATCTGTTGCTCTATTTCCCTGGTCCACATACTCACCTCATACTTCAGTGTGCTATGTTTCCTATTAAATTTCTAGATTCTTCATCTTAAACTCTTGTGTCCTGGACTATTGTTCTGTGTCATAATACATCATCATAATAATAACTCACATTCATACAGTGCTTTTAGATTTGCAAAATTCTTTACAATTATTTCATTTTATCCTCACAATAACGGTGGGAGGGAGAGTCACACAAGGTTTTCTCTTGAGAGGAACTTATTCCTTTCTACTCTATCACTTAGGTTTAGTTTGTTAACATGGAGTAGGAAATGGAAAGAATATTTAATCATGTCTCAAGATATATTGTGTGGAATAACCCATGGCTAAGAAACCTGTTGTGATATAACTGGAGGTCAATACTTTAAGAACTTCCTTGTCATTCTTATAATAAAGAGCTGTGTTCTCAAAGATAATGCCAATGAACCGTGAGTTTCATGAGGGGTTGAATAATCCACTGTGTCTGTCCTCTGAGGACCAACATGTTAGTTAAGAAAGCTCTCCTCACCAGAAGGCTGACCACTGACGATTCGAATTTTAGCTAGAGCAATGAGTTCAAGTCATCCAACCTTTACAAATAATATGCCACGACAATGACATAACTTTCAGATGTGATTTTGTTCAGTCATATCCAACTCTGTGGACCATACTGACTGTGGGGTTTTCTTGACAAAGATAGTGGAGAGGTTTGTCATTTCCTGCTCCAGTTCATTTTACAGATGAAGGAACTGAGACAAACAGGGTTAAAGTACCTTACCCAGGACCACACAGCTAGCAAGTGTCTGAGGTCAAATTTGAACTCAGGTCTTCTTCACTCTAGACCCAGTACTCTTTTCACTGAGTCACCTGACTGTCTCCTTCAGATGTGATTGCTGAGCCTTTTGAAGAAGAATCATTGTGAGTAGGAGACACTTCATAGTACTGGAAACAGACAAATAATTGCCCTGGTTCAAAAGGGGGAGAAGGTTAATATTTCAAATTATAGATTAGTAATTTTGACATTAATTCCCAGTAATGTTTTAGAATGGATTACTAAAGAAACAGTTTGTGGAAAAGAACAGAGGTGACTTATAGGAACCAGCATGAATTCATCAAGAATGGTACATGACAAATTAATCTCATTTTTTTCAGAGTTGCTCACCTATTAAATCAGGGGAATGTTATGGCTTTTGTATACCTGGACTATAGCAAAGCATTTGAAAGAGTCTCTCATACTATCCTTGCAGATAAGATGGAAAGATGAGGTTTATATGATTGTACAGTTCCAGTCAGACAGCTTTGAAATGAGTGACCTAACCAAAGAATGTTGGTCTGTGAATGGATTGACATCAGCTTGGAGGGAGGTCTTCAATGGAACCACACAGGGCTCTTTTCATGGTCATATTCTACTCAAAATATTTACCAATTGTTCAACTGAATGCAAAGTTGATATGCTTATTAAATTTTCAGATGACACAAAGTTGAAAATGATTGTTAAGAGCTGACAGAATCATGTTCCAATTTTTTTGACAGGCCATAATTTGGGGCTAAAGCTAAGAAAATGACATTTAATAATGTTAAATATAAAGTCCCAAATTTGGCTTAAAAAATCAGTTGCATAAGTCCTAGATATGGGGGAGAGAGAGAAATGGCTAGAAAACAATTTACATGACAAAGACCCAAGAATTTTAGTGCACTGAAGACTCAATTTATAACAACAGTATAATGGGAATAAAAACAATGCAATAGCCAAGTATGGTGGCTCATGGCTGTAATACCTGCTGCTGGAGTGCTGAGCTGCAGTAAGCTAAGCCAATTGGGTGTTCTCACTAATGGACACCAATGTGGTGAGCCCCCAGGAAGCAGAGGCCACCAGGCTGCCTAAGGAAGGGCAAACTGGCCCAGGTCAGAAAAATGAAGTAGTGCTTCCTCTGTGCCAGATGGCAGTGGTACAGGTTTTGGGAGCGACTGCTGAACTTCCAAGACTGGGTGAGATAGTCCCCCCAAGCACCCAAAACCTAATGTAATCTATTGAAGAGGAAAGAGATTTGTGTCATCAGAGAGTGAGAAAATTCCTTCTGCCAATGAAGATCAACAAATTTGTGGTCCTAACCTTAAGTGTGAAGTGGTTTGATTTTTGCCTAAGTTCACATAGCCATTATCTGATAGACAGTACTTGAATTCTGGTCTTCCTCACTCACTTAGCTCTCCCGCCATGATTTTCCTCAACATAATCTTACACCAGAGGTTCTCAACCTTCCTAATGCTGCGACACTTTAACACTCGTATGTGGGCATATCTGCATGTGGGCAGACTTGCCTGGAGACGTATAGAGGAGCTGTGTCTCGATTCCTAAGACCATTGAAAATATGTGTTTTCTGATGGTCTTAGGCAACCCCTGTGACCCCTGTGAAAGGGTCATTCAACCCCCAAAGGGGTCGTGACCCACAGGTTGAGAACCTCTGTCTTAGACTGTCTTAATGGAAATATAGTGTTGAGAATTAAGCACTCTATACCTTCCTGCTAAGACTGAACTTTAAGTCCTGTTCTGGATGTGTTATATTTTAGAAGGGACAACAATAAACCATGACATTTCTAAGTCACCTTTGCCCTAGGATCAGAACAGAATGCTAGTCATTCACTACTTCTGACTTTCTACCAATTGAACTATTGTGTCTATTGTAACAGAATCCCATGGAAATCAACCCCTTTATAGTAATAGCTCTGAGATAATTTCTGCCCAGACTCCTGGCTGGCACTTTAGGCTGTCACGGCACAGTGTGACCAAGTCATACGTGTTTGAGAGGAGAGAGAGCTTTGGACAAACTTAATACAGTATTGGCTTGCCAAGAAAAGCCTAGCCTCTAACCTCACCAAAAATTGTTCATTTCCACCAGTGCTCCAAACAACCCCATTTTGTCTCTCAAATGCTTTTAAGTGGAAAAAAAATATTTCCTTCAGAATTAATCTGTGAAAGACATGCTGGTATTCTTGCTGCTTTCCCCTCCAGCTGTGTTCTCTTTATGTCGATGGGCTGGCTTTTCCATAATCAAGTTAACAGTGAAAGGATAGAGTTAGTCAAGAAAAATTATAAAACTATAATGAATACACAGAAAGTTCTAACTGCTCATTTTGCTTATTACTATGAAAGGACACAGATTTTTCTTTTAAATACCCCAACATCTCTGACCGTTGCTACTAAATTTGCTGACTACTTTCTGTATTACCTTGGGCAATTCATTTCATTCTGAACCTCAGTTTCCTCAGGCATAAAATTGATCAGTTTAGTTTGCATTACCTACTTCACAGGGTTGTTACATGGCAAGCACGTTGTGAATTGTAAAATGCTTTATTAATGTGAGCTTATAATTGGTGTTACTATTTGTTATTA
>JAQQSU010006037.1:0-13633 GCA_028627135.1 Pseudochirops cupreus | reverse complement strand
TTTTTAAGGTGTTATTTTCTTCAGTCAGGCTGTTGACTCTCTTTTCATGATTTTCTTACATCATTCTCATTTCTATTCCCAATTTTTCCTCCACTTCTCTTATTTGGTTTTCAAAATCCTTTTATAAGCATCTCTATGGCTTGTAACCAGTCTACATTTTTCTTGGAAGCTTTTGGTGTGGGAGTTCTGACTGTGTTGTCTTCCTCCCATTCCATGCTTTGATCCTTTTTGTCCCCAAAAAAGGAATCTAAAGTTGGATTGCTGAGCTTTCTTTGCTTCCTTTGCCTGCTCATGGTGCCAGTCAGTTATTTGACTTTTTTGGCTCAGTAGAACTCTGCTTTCAGAGGGGAGAGCTCTTTCCCAAATCACTGAGGTTTTTGCACCTGCTGGAACTATTATGAGGCTAGTGCCATCTCTGCAGCCCCCTCCAGCTTTGGCTCACTGAAAATGCATCTCAAGACCACCACCCAAGACCGTGATCCCAATCCAGGCAGCTCAAGGCAAGAACATTTAGCCTCTGAATGATTGCTTGGCCCCCCGGCAATCTGCAGGCTGGGAGCTTCTGAAGCAACCATGTGGAGGCAGCTGCAGGGCCCTGCTTCAGACTGCTTCTAGCTCTGGGGGCAGTTGGCCAGACCCTCTCCCCCAAATTTAGCCAAGTTCCACTGACCTTTTCCCTTTGTTCTTGGCTTTTATGGGTTGGTAATTTGGGAAACCACCGGAGCTGCCACTGATCTGCTCTCCTGAAAGCTCTAGCCAGGGCTTCTTCTGGATGGCCTGGGACTAAAACCACATGGTCCTGGGCTTTGCTCCCAGCACGCTGTGATGAGTCCTTTCTGCCCAGATGCCAGGCTGCCTTCAGCAAGAGCCTGGTTTCTCTGTCATTTTATGAGTTCTGGAGCTCTAAAATTTGTTTAGAGTCATATTTTATAGGTATTTGAGGTGGTTATGGTGGGAGCCACAGAGTTCTCCTGTTTCTACACCACCATCTTAACTCTCCCCCCCCTCCTATTTGATTTAAGGAAGGGGCTTTGATATGATACTTCCTTTTTCACCCTCAACTATACTATGCTTGGTAAGTGCTTTTGATTTTGGTAATGTAGGAGGTTCCAAATGTCATTGTGGAACAGCCATATAACCTGAGTGAACAGGTGCTGGATGGTTCTGAACTGGCCACACCAGAGAGACAGCAACTGAGAAACTATCTCCCAGTAGTTTAAGCAATCATAGTCAGCCCTGCATGGTACCTGAGGCCATGTTAGTGTAGTTGTAGCCTTACATCTCTGGTGGTCATACCCACCCATACCTACTAAGCTTAACAAGAAGTTCTAGTTCATTCCTAGTTATGCTGATGTAATCCCACCACAACTTAGCTGAAGTCTTTTCCTTAGAATCCTGACACTAGGCATTGGTAATATTAGAGAATTACTGAGGGAGCTACTTTCCCAAGGAAATAACCTAAAGTCTTCAGAGGAGAGATGGATAGGAGCTAATGAAATAAAATACTTCTGGTGAAGCTAACCCCAAAAAAGATGGGAGATGATGAAGAAGAAAATTTAGAGACACAAAGGGAAATGATTTCAGTTTGTGAAAATTGTCTGTAGAGACTGATATAGTTGCACAGGAAAGTAATAGACCAACTTACATATAAAAAGATGGAAACAAGGCCAGATAATAGAGGATGAATATGAGTGGGGCTTAGTCCTATAAAAATAGTGTCGGGAATATTAAATCTTAGGAAGGGGTAAAGTTATCGAGAGGCTAAGGAACAAAATTTTTTTTTAAATTATACTGGGAGAAAAAGACAGATCAAAAAAAGTATAGGAAGTCTGCTTGGTGTGGATAGGACTAGAATAATTGACAAACAGAGAAGGAGGAGCTACTTCATTCTCATTTTGATTCAGTTTTTTTCTACCAAGAAGAAGAAACTTCACACTCTAGATTACAGAACAAAAATGAGTAAAAGGAAGTAGAAACCAAAGATGCACAAGTAGATTCTAAAAGAGCACTTAGATGCTCTTATTAAATTCATGTCACCTATCCCAGATGAACTACAGTCTCTGTTATCAAAGAACTCATATATATGATTGGTGAGCCACTATTACTGGGATATTTCAAAGCTTGTGGAAAATGGGATAGGGACCACAAGATTCAAGAAGAGTAAATGCCAAGAGTCCCCCACCCCCTAAAAAAATAACCAAAGGAAGAAAGAGAAATCTACAGACTATTAGCTGGTGAGATTGATTTCAATTCCTTGGAAAATTCTAGGACAGTTTATTAAAGATTATTACTGAGTTTATTGCTGAATATCAAGAAAAGGAAGTGGTGATTATACATGACTTCATTAAGATTAAGAAATGCCAGACCAACCTCATTTCCTTTTTTTTTTTTGCAGGCTTATTAACTAGTGGTTAAAGGGAATGTAACTGATATAGTTTATCTAGATTTTATCAAAGTTTTTGAAAAAAAGCCTTAACTATTCTTATGGAGAAAATTGAGACATCTGCATTAAATGACAATAAAGTTAGATAGGTTCAGCAACTATTTGGAAGACTGGACTCAAAGAGTAGTTGTAAGTGGTTTAATGTCAACATACCAGGAGGCTTCCAGGAGAGTACGTCAGGGATTTGATCTTGGGTCCATATTGTTTAACATTTTTTTGAAATGGCATGGATAAAGGTATAAACAACACAGTCATCAAATTAGTTAATGACACAAAGCTGGAAGGAATAGTTAATGCACTGGATGACAGAGAGGATTCAGAAAGATCATGATGAGATAGAATGGGAGTTATCATAATTGTGTGTGTGTGTGTGTGTGTGTGTGTGTGTGTGTAATGGACACTTTTGTCAGTTCAGTGAAGTTTAATACCAATATAGTTTGTTGCCTACATTCACAGTGGAAGAGTATATTAAATTTCAGCTAGAGATTAGTAAAATTAAAGATGTAATTTTCCTGCTCAAGTTCACCAGTCCCCTAAAACCTACCTTTGAGCCTCTTGAGGCCTATGGATACTGGGTTAAGAACCCCCCAGGCTAGAACATTAGGCAGAATGTAATTAGATGAAATACACTAGGAATAAATGTTAACTTTTTCATGTAGGTACAAACAGATCAATTACTTGAGCACAATATGGCAGAGGAATGGTTAGCCAGAGGCTGCTTTGAAAAAGATGTGGAGTTTTTCGTGGATTACAAACTCAATATGACTCAGTGTTATTTTGGGCTACATTTAGAGATGCATAACTTCCAGGAATAGGTAGAATACTGTTCTATTCTATTCTACCCTGGTCCAACCTCATCTGAAGTATAGTATTCAGTTCTGTGTACCCAGTATAAGAGAACATTGATAAGGCAGAAAATGTCAACTAGCACGGCGGAAGACTTTGAATATACATTAAATATAGATGGGAAGAATTCGGGATGTTTAGCCTGTAGAAAAGAAGACTCAATGGTGATATGAGAGTTTTTCACATAGCTGATGGGCTGTCATATGTAGGAATGGATAAATGGAAAAGCATTTACTAAGTACTTACTACCTGCCATTCACTGGACTGAGCCCTGAGGATACAAAGGCAATGTCTGACCTCAGTGGGTTTACATTCTAATGGGAGAAGACAATATATTTGGGGAAGGATGACAATGTGCATCGTCCTCCTCAATTTTAAAGGCATAAGATTTTTGTACAACAACATTTTCACCTTATTTTAATTGAATGAATTTTGTTTGGTTGGTTTTTTTTTGCTTTTTTGGAGGGGGAGGCAAGGCAATTGGGGTTGAGTTACTTGCCCAAGGTCACATGTCACATAGCTAGTTTTTTAATTTAATTTTTTTTTTGTTAAATGTCTGAGGCTGGATTTGAAGTCAGGTCCTCCTGACTTCAGGTCCAGTGCTCTATTCACTGCACTACCTAGCCACCCCCGAATGAATTTTTTAAAGGCAGAATGAAGAAATGAGAATATTTCAGAATCTTAGTGAAGATGAAGATTTAATCAGTTGTCTAAGTCACTGAGGAAGGAAGGAGAGTGAGTTGAAGATGCCATGGTAGATTATAAGGATAAGGAACTTGACACTTTGGTATAATTAAGTGGTCTGGACTTCAAGGGAGGGGTGGTTGATGAGTGACGGTAGAAGATGAAAGTGCTTGCTATCTGCAGTGGGGAACTAGGAATATTCTGGATGCTGCTGGCCCTGTAAATTGGGGAATATGAAAGAAGCATCTGGCTTTGGAGAGAGTGGCAAGGGATATGGTCTCATCAGCAGAAAACCAGGTTTCATTTAGTTTCAAAGAATGGAAGGAGAAAGAATTTGAAGATGAAAGAGATTTTATGATAGTGGAGATGTTTACTAAAGTTACAGAGCAAATGGTCGATGGGGGAGAACAGAGACTGGAGAACTGCAGGTATGAGCTAAATAGGGCTGAGAAATCTGGGAGAGGTAGCAAGGAGCAAGGTTTTGTTTTTTTTTTGTTGTTTTTTTTTTTTGCCAACCCAGGGGGTGAGTCTAAATCATGGATGTTTGAAGAGTAGGAGGTTGTAATTTGCCTGACAATTTGCAGAGGGTATATGAGTAGACAGAAGCTTGTACACTGAGTCCCTTGATATCAGGGACTGTTTTGTTTTTGTCATTGTACCCTTCCCTCTCCCCTCCCCCCCATGTCAAGCATGGTGTAGGGCATATGGTAGGTGCCCAATATATACCTTTTGAAATAAAATGAAGTTGCCCTCAAGGTTTTAATTAGAATATTGATCTGATGGAGCCTCTTCCTTGAGCCTCTCCCAGAGTGATAGAGTTATGGCTTCTGTTAAGAGTAGAAAGGAGATAGGGAGGTAAATAAAGGTAGGAGGTAGGTAAACTATTCTGCCATCTGATGTAAATGCATTTGAATCTTTCTACAAAACTCAATTGGGGAAGAGAATTAATACTTATTTTATAGTTTACCCATGTTATATCAGACTTTTAGTGGAAAGTTATGATCTTGGAAAGTACTAATACTTTTATTCTTCAATGAAATGATTATTACCTATGCGTAATACTCTCTTCAACAGGGGAGATCTTTGTTGAGACCCATCTCTACCTTCTCACTCTGTACAACTCTTGTTCATGTCCTTTCATATAGCAAATCCTGCACAAGGATTATGAAAGGGTCTGCCTTCAGACCTTCAATCCAGCAAAAAGAAGTCCATCCATTATCCCTTTTTCTTAATACTACTACCCCACCTTCTTTTGCTGTTTTACCATCTTTGCATGATATCTTTTGGTCCTTTTTGCATGCAGTTCATTATTGGTGACATGTGGCTGACTATTTACATACATCACTTTCCATTGCTTTTTGGATTGTTCTCAATATTGATTCCTTGAAAACTATATATTTTATTGCATGATTTAGAGAATAAAATTATAGTGGTAATGGCAATTTATGTTTGCATTTTGCTGTAAAATTTGCAAAGTGCTTTCCTTCAAATAACCTTGAATGAATGTTATTAACCCTATTTTTTAGATGCTAATACTGAGGCTTTAAGAGTTTGTGACTTGCCCATTACCATCCAGCTAGTGAATGTTTGAAGTGGGACACAGACCTAGGTCTTCTGATTCCAAGTGAAGTTAGCCAAATCACAGTAATCATCACAAAATGTTAAGTAATATTTTTTCTTAGACTTTTTGAAATATAAATGGAGTATAAAGCAGAGGCTTTGAATTTAGAGGAGCTGGTATGGATCTTGGCTTCTCTCTTAACTATCTATTTGACCTTGGACAAGTTGTTTCATGTCTCTTTCTTACTCGTTTTTCCAAACTGTAAAATGAAGCAGTTACATTAGACTAGGAGTGCTTAACCTGGGATACTTGGATTTCATGGGGTGCATGAACTTCTATGGATCTTTATTTTCACTAACCTCAAACTAAAGTTTAGCTTTTCTTTCAAGTATAAATGTAGGAAATAAACATTATTCTGAGAAGGGCTACATAGGCTTCATTAGATTCCTATTGGGTCCACACTAAAAGGTTAAGAACCCTGAATTGTACCTTTTCCGGCTCTAAAAATTATGTTCCCGAGCCAAAGTTCTCGGGTTATATCTTATTCAACTTTGTATCCCACTTCCCCAATGCCTTGCTTACAGTAAGTATTTTAAAAATATTTGCTGAATGAATAAGTGGAATGTTGAGTTCATTGAAATAAACTTTATTTTTTAAAAAGCTTACTCACCTGGTAAGTAAAATTCAGAGTTTAAAAATATAGACAATGGACCTCTGAAAAAAGAGGGTTTTTTTTTTCCCTACCAATGAAATAACTAGTGCCTTTTTTAGCCTTATAGAAGTTGTAATTCACAATTGGGAAGCTGAGGTGATTGAAGATGAGTGGAGAAATTATACAAAATCAGTGCTGATACCAAGAAGCCAATCTCTCTTAGGATCAGGAACATTTATTAGATGTATGAAATCTCAGGAGCTTGTAGTACATTCAGTTCAATCCAACAAGCCCCTATTCAGCACCTAGGTAATAGGCATTATGCTCTACACTAGGGGCCTGCAAAAATAATAATGGAACAATCCTTGTCGTCAAAGAATTTACTGATTGGTAGGAATGCCCTAAGGCAGGGTCTGTTCTCATAGGACTTACATTTTTATTAGCAGATGCCTTGAAAAACCATTATCTTCACCTTTTTCAGGCACTATATTTTCTAAGACCACTAATATTATTTGGTTTTCAAGCAACAATAAAATGGCATTTTACTTTAAAAATAAAATGTTATAAAATATAACATATATATACATATATATATATATACATATATAAAATAAACTTAGGATAGATATGTATATCCTTATAAGTTTGATTGGAGAAACTTAATGAGAACTGAAATCAAATTGTTTACATCTAGGGCAGTGGTTCTCAACCTTCCTAATGCCGTGACCCTTTAATACTCGGATGTGAGTGTATCTGCATGTGGGCAGACCCACCTGCCTGGAAACATAGAGGAGCCGTGTCGTGGTTCCTAAGACCGCCAGATATATGTGTCTTCTGATTGTCTTAGGCGACCCTTGTGAAAGGGTCATTTGACCCCCAAAGGGGTTGTGACTCACAGGTGAGAACCACTGATCTAAGGTCTAACATATCTTTCACAAATGATACCATACTCAAGTTTAGAATAATAGGGTAATAATAGCTAGCACTGATATTAGCACCAACACTTTACACATAAATTATTTGATCCTTACCATGACCTTGGAAGATAAGAGCTATTATTATTATTCTCACTTTGCAGTTGAGTGAGTAAGACAAACATAGGTTAAGTGAATTGCCCAAGATGGCATAGCTAGTAGGTGTATGAAGTAGGATTTGAACTCTTCCTGACTCCAACTCTGGTGTTCTAAACATTGTGCAACCTAGCTGCTTCTGATTTAAAGCTGGAAGGAATGTTAAATCTAGTGCAACCCCTTCATTTTATAGATGAAATGACTGAGGCCTTGAGATGTTAATTTGTTCATGGACTCAAGGCACTAGGATTCTTTTGTTCTTGAGAGTTCAGTGGTTAATATGCATTTCAGATTTTGATTTTTAAAATTAAATTTAAAAGGAAAGGCTATTTATTAAATATTAAGGAAAGTTGTAATAATATAAACTCTAGTTGTATAGGTTTTGTTATGCCAATTTGATTAAATGGAATAGAATATCTCTGATACACACACACACACACACACACACGAATGCAAGTGCGCACACGCGTCTTTGTTTTAACTTTTGTTTTTCCCTTTTCTAAAAGATCTTTTCCTTATACTACCTCAAATTACTTGACCTCAAAAGTTTTCACATTTTCAGTCTGGCTTGTTAGTCATACCAGCTGACAAAATGAGTCATTTGGGAAGCTTCTGAGATTTTGCTTACCTTCTGGCTTCCCACCTACCTCTCAAGAAAGGTCCCAGGATCCTCACCCTTATCTGAATTAAGGTGAATAAACTCCTTTCATCTCTTCCAAGACTCCAGGAATCTTTCTAAGGCTGGGGATAAATATGAACTTCATTTTTTATTTGATTTTTCAGTCACCATCATACCTCTGGCAGCTAGTTTCTGAGCCCATGATTATAGTAGACCTCTGGCAGCTAGTATCTGGGGTATGTCAAGAGGAGTACATCCAAGTGTGAAAGCAAGAGATAGCTGACCTGGGCCTCTTCCTCAAATGGAGGCTCTGGGAGACCCTCCCCATCTTTTACCTTCTAATCAGATAGAGGAGCCTCGGGGGTAGACAATACTGATGAAATACGAGTTCCCGGGGCTGAAGTGATCTTGCAGGATAAAGAAATTTCTGAAGGATAATGGAGAAGTACAGAGGAGTATAGCCAGATGGAAAATGAAGAAATGACTGCCCTGGGCCTTTTACTCAAATAGATTCCTAAAAGTTTATACTCTGCTTTAGATACATTATTTAACTTCACCACACAACCCCATGAAGTAGTAATATAATGAGTCCCATTGTGCAAATGGGGAAACTGAGGCTCAGAGATGTTAAGGCTCTTGCCCATGATCATACTGCAAGTGAGTATTGTAGGTAGAATTTAAATCCAATTCCCCCTGACTCCAAGTCCAGCACTCTAACTTAGTAACACTGGAGTAGGAGGGACTGAGCTGGCAAACTTTATCCTGTATTCCTGTCCTCTTACTTAGATATAGTCTTATTCGATAATTATAGTGCTGGTTTCCTTCTTTTTTACTTTCTAGAAGACTGGAATGAGGTTCAAAGAAGGCAGGGAGTATGGAAAAGTTTCCAAGGCAGCACTGGGTTATTTTAACTTAATCTGCCTATGATAGATAACTCATCTACAGCTTTGCCTGACAAGTTCCCCTAGCAACTGCTGCAGGAAAAAAAGAGAAGGATTTTAGAAGCTATAGAATCCAAACAGAACTGAGAATTGAACAGAATTTTAAAATGTATTATTGTGTTTCTCTGTGCTCTGTTCTGTAGGTGGATTCATCCACTTAAAGCACTTTGGTGGCCAGGACTGCTGTTTGGCTCAGTTCAATTTGGCTTCCTGGGCATGAATAACATACATAGACATTTAGTATGCATTTCTAAAACAATTCAATTTAATTGATGTTTATAAAGTGCTGCAAAGATCAAAATGAAATGTTCTCTGCCCTCAAAGAACTTACACTCTACTGGGAAGTGGGCATGCAAATACTCCCAGGAAAACCAACTAAAGGTAGTATTAGAAAAGTATTACAAAGGGGGACAAGTAAAGGTTAAAAAATTCATTTATTATCCTCCATCAAAACTCAGCTCAGTTTTTGCCTCATCACTGAGCCTACCAAGATAAATCTAGTTAGTATTCTCTCCATCCTAAACTTTTCTAGAGCACTTTGGCTTATCTCTCCCTAGCCCTCTTCACTCCCTACCTTGTACTTTCAGAGATTCATTATATCAAAGATATTAAAGAGAAGTCAGAAGCCATCTCATGATGTGTACTTGAATAAGAATCTCCCCTACAAGATACCTGAGTGGTCATTCAGCCTTTCTCTTGAAGATTTTGAGTCAGGAGGAATCCACTAATCCACAGGGCAGGGCCTTCACCTTTTGGATAGCTCTAGCACTTAGAGACTTTTTTTCCCCTTCAGTCAAGTCTTAATTTGCTCTTTTGTTACATCTAGTCAAATTTTGTTACCTCTGAGGCAGCTGTCTAGTATGGTGGATAGAGTACAAGGCCTGGATTCAGGAAGACTTGATTTCAAATATAGACATAGACATTTAGTAGCTGTGTGAACTTGGACAGGATACTTAACCTCTGTTCATCTCAGTTTCCTCACCTGGGAAATGGGGATAATATCAGCACCTTGTAGGCTTGTTGCAAGCATCAAATGAGACAATATTTGTAAAGCACTAAGCATAGTGCCTGGTTTAGTTTGGGCACTCCATAGATGCTTTCCCCCTTTTCCTGTCTAGCCACTGCTCCTAGTTCTGTCCTCTGGAACTTAGCAGAAGAAATAGAATTCTTCTATATGGCAGCTCTTCAAATACATGAAGACAAATATTGTCTTTCCAAGTCTTTCTTTCACCAGATTAAACATTCCCAGTGCCTTTGGGCAATTCTCCTGTAGAATTACCTCAAGGATTTTCCTCATTCTGGTTGTCCACTCTCCTTATTTTCTAGCTTGTCAATGTACTTCTGAAAAACAAGGTGCTCAAACCTGAACACATGACTCCATATTTGGTCTACCAAGGGCAGTATATACTGGAAGTCTAACCTTCCTTTTCCTGTATACTGGGCATCTCTTAATCTATCCTAAAATTGCAATAGTTTTTTTAAGCATCAACTGTGATAAGAAAGAAGAGAAAATAAATGTCCTAAGTTTACTTCTTTTGCTCAGCGTTTGTATGAGATTTAAGATCATGTCTCAAAAATCAGTCTATATGAGGCCAACTATTCATATGTGGGTATCTGAAGTGTCTGTGGAGCAGAAAATAGCTAACGATATGCAGGGAGTGTCATGGAAAAATCACTGAACTGGTATTTAGGGCACCTGGGTTGTAAGTCTGGTTCTGCTACTTTCTGGGTGATAATGAATAAATCACCTAAACCACCTTGGTCTCAGTTTACTCATATTTAAAATGGCAGAGGTTGGACTAGATGACTGCTTCAGTCTCTTCTAGCTTTAACATATTGTAATTCTTATAGTTAGTCAAAATTGGGCAATGGAAAAAATATACGCTGGTATTCAGTAAACAGATTCTTGCCCATTCTCCCAATAACTGTCTATATGGCTGTTGGCAAGACATTTAATATTTTTTATTTTATAAATAATTTTTAAATTTTAAAAATAATTTTATATCCATAAAATGAGGTGGTTGGTCCAGATGATTTCTTAAGGTCATCCAGATTTCAAGAAACTCTGCAATCTGCTGCCAACCTTATCTGGCATTCTTTCTTTCCAAACTTATTTTAGATTATTCTCCAAAACAATCCCAAGGCACCTGTGGGGAAAATTAGGCTGTTTGGACTGAAGAATCACAACGTAGTATTATGGATTGGTGAGCAGGGTAAAAGGAAGTGTGCCCTTTTCCAGTGTTAACACCCAGGGAGAAAAATTTGGTTGCTCTCTCCTAGCTAAAAGGCTTCCAACTACTCCTTTACACATCCTCCATACACTAACCAAACTGGACTGCTCACTATCACATGAGCCTAGTTTTTCCCACACCACCTATGCCTTTGCACAATCTTTTCTCTGTACCTAAAATACCCTCTATCTGTTGAATTCCTACTTGAATTTTAAGCACCTATTTAAATACCACATTTTTTTATGAAACTTTTTCTCATTCCCACGTATCTTCTTGCCCAGTCAACAATATCTTCCTGCTTCTGACCTTATCATATTTAGAGTTATAGACATGTTTTAGAAATTCTGGATTAGGAAAAGACCATGGGGACCATTTGATGGATTCCCTCCATTTATAAATGAGGACATTGAAATCCTTAAAGTTGAAGCAACTTGACCAAAGTTCCTCAGCTAGGAAGGGACAGAGTCAGGTCTCAAACACAGATGAGAAGGTTGGACTAGATGAGCCCTAATTTGCCTTCATCTCTTTTTGGCCCTGGGATCCAGTGACCAGATGTTTTCCAAGTCTAATATTCTTTACATTGCACTAAATTGCCTTCCATAGCTTTCTTATGCGTTTGTCATGTATTATTTTTATCATAGTTTTTGGTGAGTCATATCACTCACTTACTCTGTAAACTTCATGAAGCCAGAGACTGTGTTGTAATCAAACTTAAAATTTCACTGAGCATTTATTAAAGTGTGTTACACAAGATGGCATTTAATGTTTTTTGACTTGAATTTAATTGAAGACCTGAAATTCTATGGCTCTACAAATCTTTAAAAGTGTAATAATAATAAAATTACAATGATTAGGATAGCTTTTATCTCTATTGCTTTAAGGCGTGCAAGTACTTTAGCATACCTACACTATTTCCTTTGATCTGAACAACATCAATAAAGGTTACAAACAATTTCACAAAATTTTGAGTCAAATTAATACGTGATTGCACAAGTTCAAGTTTCGTTCTTTTCCTTATTTTTTCTGAGGTTTCAGCCAAATGATCACTATAAGCACTAACAGCTTAGACTATTTCCACCATGCTGGAGTCACCCCAAATCCCCCCATTTGTCATTAGTGTATTGTGCAAATTCCTCTGAGCTGCTTTCCTATAGATTTGCAATCAACTGATTCTCAATCAAAATCTCATCTGCTATATAAACCTTTGAAAGACCTGTGAACTTGTCAAATGATTGAATGATAGGCAGGGCACACCTATGGACCTCTCTTCCTTCTGTACCCTCAATTACTTTGCAGATCTCTGAAAAGCTTTGCTGGCTGATAGCCCAGGTGATGACAAAGGATTTTTTTCAAACTTGCAGGTGATCATGGAAAAGGACATAACTTGTCCCTGGGCTCAGAGGTTTAGATCTATTCACTCCAGGGATGACTGGCTCCTCTAATAATCCCTGCAGTAACCAACTCGTCCCCCAGCATTCTCTGCAATGTGTGGCCCCAGAGGTTGCTATTTTGGCTTCTGGAGAAAATGACACTACCAATAAGACTTAGGGGGAAAGGAGATTGTGAATGAAAGAAATATACTGGAACTTTCTTGTTCTCTTCCCTTAGCCAATACTTTCCATCCCAATTCCAACCAATGTTCAACCTCCAGATGGTTTATGATGCTTAGAATTACTTTAACAGAATGCACTGACTAGATAGAGTGCTGAGTTTGAGGAACAGCAATTATGCAAGTTTGGCTGGAACATAAAAGAAATAATCTGCAGTAGGCCTGGAAAGGTATACTGAAGCCAGATTGTGAAGAATAGCAAATGCCAAGCTGAGAAGTTAGCATTTTATCCTAGAAGAAACAGGAAATAACTAATGGCTACCGAGCAGAGGAGTTACGATGACGCAAAATAATTTAATTGGAACCTAACTGCCTTGATGTACTTTGGAAAGATGATTTTGGCAGGTGTGTGGATAATGAATTGAAGAAGGGGAGAGAGCAGAATTATAGCATTTAGAACTAGTGGGTACCCCAGAGGCCATCTAATCCAATTCCCAACATTTTATAGATGAGGAAACTGACTCCCAGAGAAGTAACATCACTTGCCAAAAATCACACATACTTAAGTAGCAGATATGGGATTTGAACCCAGGTCATCTGACTCTGGGTGGATTCTGGTGTACAGTGGATACAGTGCTAAGCCTGGAGTCGGGAAGACTCATCATCCTGAGTTCAAATCTGGCGTTAAATTCTCTCTTAGCTATGTGACCCTGGGGAATTCATTTAACCTTGTTTGTCTCAGTTTCTTCATCTGTAAGATGAGATGGAGAAGGAAATGACAAACCACTCCAGTATCTACCAAGAAAACCCCAAATGGGGTCATGAAGAGTTGTACATGATTGAAACAACTGAACATACACACACACACACACACACACACACACATACACACACACATCTGACCCTACAACCAGTATTCTTTAAACTATACCATACTATCTAGTCTTTTTTTTTTAATTTTTTTTATTTACTCATTTACTTTTAATTTACAAGATTCAGTTCCACAATCACTTGAGTTTCAGATTTTCTCCCCTCCC
>JAQQSU010006035.1:0-13634 GCA_028627135.1 Pseudochirops cupreus | reverse complement strand
TTCCTTCACCCAGAGCAACATTCCAATTCTGTCTGTCTGTCTCTGGAATTCTTGCTTATATACACACCTCAGCCGATCCCCTTCTTCCACATCAACAGGGGAGTTCATGCCTTCTCAACAGTGGGACAGAGTTTGCACCTTCCACACTTAGCACTTAGCACTACTAAGTGCTAAGTATCCTGCTAAACTAGTTACTATTACAATCATACCATGTTACTCTCATTGGTTCTGATTTAAAGAGGGATCAATACAAATGGCTAAGTTTAAATTCTAACATGAAAAGACACAAAAACTCATAACAATAGAGGAAAAAGAGGGAGGGAGAGGAGCAATGTATGAAATTTACCAGCATTGGTTTGCGTTGAAGGAGGAAATAGCATACTCTGTTAAGAATAAAAATCTATTGTGCCCTACAGGCAGCAGGAGGGATAACGGGAGAGGAGTGTAACAAGGACGAGGGTGGTCAATAGGGAGGGAGAGAGCAGCAAGGGGAAAAGTTAAGTAAAGAGTGGGAACACAGGGAGGGAATACTGAGGGAGGTGGTGGTCAAAAGGAAAACTCTTAAGGAAGGGAAGGGAAAAGGAATACACAGATATAAACAGGGGAGGGAATAAGATGGAGGGAAAGTCACAGATAGCAATCATAACTGTGAATGTGAATGGGATGAACTCCCATATAAAACAGAGGCAGATAGCAGAATGGATTAGAAACCACAATCCTACAATATGCTGTCTACAAGAAATACATTTGAAACAAGAGGATATGCACTGGGTAAAGATAAAAGGATGAAGTAGAGTATATCATGCCTCAGTGAAAGTAAAAAAAGCAGAGGTAGCAATACTTATCTCAGATAAAGCAAAAGCTAAAATAGACCTAATTAAAAGAGATAAGGAAGGAAACTACATCCTGCTAAAAGGCACCATCGAGAATGAAGCAATATCATAACTTAA
This sequence comes from Pseudochirops cupreus, assembly GCA_028627135.1. NCBI lineage: Eukaryota > Metazoa > Chordata > Mammalia > Diprotodontia > Pseudocheiridae > Pseudochirops > Pseudochirops cupreus. The sequence goes on along the minus strand of JAQQSU010006035.1, from coordinate 12,684 downwards.
CATATATGCACCAAGCAGTATAGCATCCAAATTCTTAGAGGTAAAGTCAAGGGAATTAGAGGAAGAAATTGATAGCAAAACAGTTCTAGTGGGGGATCTCAATCTCCCCCTCTCTGAACTTGACAAATCTAACCTCAAAATAAGCAAGAGCAAAGTTAAGGAGGCAAATAGAATTATATAGAGGCTAGACATGATAGATCTCTGGAGAAAACTGAATGGGGATAAAAAGGAATATACCTTCTTTTCAGCAGTACATTGAGCATACACAAAAATTGGCCATGTACTAGGGCATAAAAACCTCACAATTCAGTGTAGAAAGGCAGAAAGATTAAATGCATCATTCTCAGATCATGATGAAATAAAAATTATAAGCAATAAAGGGCCATGGAAAGATAGGCAAAAAACTAATTGGAAACTAAATAATTTAATCCTAAAGAATGAGTGGGTCAAACAAGAAATTAGAAAAACAATTGGTAACTTCATTCAAGAGAACGACAATAATGAGACATCATACCAAAACTTGTGGGATGCAGCAAAGGCAGTTCTTAGGGGACGTTTTATATCCCTGAATGCATACATGAAAAAATTAGAGAAAGTAGAGGTCAATGAATTGGGCATGCAATTGAAAAAGCTAGAAAAAGAACAAATTGAAAATCCCCGATTAAATACTAAATTAGAAATAATGAGAACCAAAGAAGAGATTAATAAAATTGACAGTAAGAAAGCTATTGAACTTATAAATAAAACTAAGAGTTGGTTTTATGAAAAAACCAATAAAATTGATAGACCCTTAGTCAATATGATAAAAAAAAAAGGAAAGAAGAAAACCAAATTTTGAGCGTCAAAAATGAAGAGTGAATGAAGAGGAAATTAAAGCAATAATGAAGAATAATTTTGGCCAATTGTATGCACATAAATTTGACAATCTGTTATGAGAATCTGAGGATCTTCCCTTCCCCCAGAGCCTTTGCTAAAGTGGCTATGTGACTCTGAGAACCTTCCAATATTTGAAAGTATACTCTGTGTCCTAATAGGCTGAATGTGGTCACATGGAGCCTGTGACAGAAGGCTTGTTCTTCGGGAATGCCTGGGCCTTGTAGCTTTGTGATTGGGCAGTGGGTCAAGAGGGCTGTGACATTCTCCAAGCTAGGAGAAGGCTATATATATGCCCTGATATGAGGTTTTCGTTTGGGGCTCACTTTGAGAAGAGTTGTGTGATTTGGCCAGAAGAGACTCTGGGAAGCCGTTGAGCCTCCCGGCTTTGAAAAACACAGATGTTGGTGCTTCCCTCTCTGGTAACTGAATAGGTAACTGATGTAATGGTCAGATGCTGGAAGCCGTCTGCTGATCTGTTTTTCTGTTTGTTTGTAACGTGTGTTTGTAACTTGTGTTTGCATTCTCTGATGTTCAAGGTGCTGACTTCTCCCCCTGAAGTAGGTAAATGATATATGTTTGATTAAAGTGAGACTGTTAACCCATTTTGAGTTGCTTTCCTTTAGAAAAGCAGATCTTAGAACCTGTGCTAGCAGCCACCCTAGGTATGCTAGGGTGCTTGCTGATACACAATCTTAGTGAAATGGATGAATATTTACAAATATGTAAGTTGTCCAGACTATCTGAAAAGGAAGTAAATTACTTAAACAACCACATTTCAGAAAAAGAGAACTCCCTAGGAAAAAATCCCCAGGGCCAGATGGATTTACTAGTGAACTCTATCAAACATTTAAAGATCAATTCATCCCAGTACTCTACAAACTATGTGGGAAAATTGGTGAGGAAGGAGTCCTACCAAATTCTTTTTATGACACAGATATGATACTGATACCTAAATCAAGGAGAGACAAAACAGAGAAAGAAAATTATAGACCAATCGCCCTCATGAATATAGATGCAAAATTTTTAAATAAAATATTAGCAAAAAGACTACAACAACTTATCACAAGAATAATACATTTTGATCAGCCTGGGTTTGTTCCAGCAATGCAAGGATGGTTCAATATTAGGAAAATCATCAATATCATTGATTATATCAACAGTAAAACTAGCAGGAATCATATGATTATTTCAATGAATGCAGAAAAAGCTTTTGATGAAATACAACATCCAATTCTATTAAAAACACTAGAAAGTATAGGAATAAATGGAGTTTTCCTCAGAATAATAGATAGCATCTACTTAAAGCCATCAGCAAGTATTTTATACAATGGAGATAAACTAGAAGCATTTCCCTAAGATCAGGAATGAAACAAGGATGTGCACTATGACCCCTCTTATTCAATCTGGTACTAGAAATATTAGCAGTAGCACTTAGAGAAGAAAAAGAAATCAAAGGAATCAAATTAGGCAGTGAAGAGACTAAGTTATCACTCTTTGCAGATATTATGATGATATACTTGGAGAATCCTTGAGAATGAAGTATAAAATTTCTTGAGACAATAAATAAATTTAGCAAAGTTGCAGGATATAAAATAAACCCACATAAATCCTCAGCATTCCTTTATATTTGCAAGAAGTCCAACAGCAAAAGATAGTAAGAGAAACCCCATATAAAGTTACTGTAGACATTATAAAATATTTGCGAATCTACCTGCCAAAACAAACCCAGTACCTCTATAAACACAACTACAAAATACTTTTCACACAAATAAAATCAGATCTAATTAATTGGAAAAAACATCAATTGCTCATGGCTAGGGTGAGCTAATATAATAAAAATGACAATTTTACCTAAATTAAATTACATATTTAGTGCCATACCAATTAATCTACCCAAAAATTACTTTATAGAACTAGAAAAATTCATTTGGAAGAACAAAAAGTCCAGAATATCAAGGCAATTAATGAAAAGAAATGCTAGGGAAAGTGGCCTAGCCGTACCAGATTTTAATTTGTATTTTAAGGAGCAGTCATCAAAACTTCTTGGTACTGGCTAAGGATTAGAGTAGTGGATCAATGGAATAGATTGGGTATAAAAGAAGAAATAGTCAATGATTATAGTAATATCCTATTTGATAAGCCCAAAGACCCCAGTTTCTGGGATAAGAACTCACTATTTGATAAAAACTGCTGGGAAAATTGGAATATAGTATGGCAGAAACTGGGCATAGACCATCATCTAACACTGTACACCAAAGTCAAGTCTAAATGGGTGCATGATCTAGGTATAAAGGCTGATACTTTAAATAATCTAGGGAAGCAAGGAGTAGTTTACTTGTCAGATTTATGGAGTAGGGAAGACCTTATGACCAAAAAAGAGTTGGAGGGCATTATAAAATGCCAAATGGATAACCTTGAGTACATTAAATTGAAAAGTTTCTGTACAAACAAAGCCAATGTAACCAAGATTAAGAGGGAAGTGGGAAATTGGGAAAGGCTATTTATAACCAGTGTCTCTCTGATAAATTCCTCATTTATAAAATAAATAGGGAATTAAGTAAAATTTATAAGAATACAAGTCATTCCCCAATTGATAAATGGTCAAAGGATATGAACAGGCAATTTTCAGAGGCAGAAATTAAAGATATCTTTAAGCATATGGAAAAATGCTCTAAATCACTATTAATTTGAGAAATGCAAATCAAAACAACTTTGAGGTACCACATCTCACCAGCCGGATTGGCTAAGATGATGAAACAAGAAAATGACAAATGCTGGAGAGGATGTGGAAAAATTGGAACACTACTACATTGTTGGTGGAGTTGTGAACTGATACAACCTTTCTGGAGAGCAATCTGGGACTATGCCCAAAGGGCTATAAATAATTGCATACCCTTTTACTCAGCAATACCACATTTGTGGTTATATCCCAAAGAGATTACAGAAGTAAGAATAGGACCCATATGTACAAGGATATTTATTGCAGCTCTCTTTGTGGTAGCAAAAAACTGGAAATATACGGGATGCCCATCAACTGAGGAATGGTTGAACAAGCTATTTTATATGGATGTAATGGAATACTATTGTGCTATAAGAAATGGGAAGCAGATGGCCTTCATAATTACCTGGAGAGGCTTATACAAATTGATACTAAGTGAAAAGAGCAGATCCAGGAAAAATTTGTACACAATCACAGACACATCAAATGTGTGATGACCAACCTTGATAAACTGGGCTCTCCTCAACAACGCACAGCTAAAAGAAAACTCTACAAGTTTCAGGATGGAAGGAGATATCTACATTCAGAGAAAGATCTAGAAAGACTAGAGTTTAAATGGAGACTGAGCAATACATGCTATTGTTCTTTTTCATGTTTGGTTTTCCTTCTTTTTTCCCAGTCATTACTCATTGGTTACAATGCTTCTATGCAACCAGACTATTGTACAATGTGAAAGTGTTTGCAGATCCTATACATGATTGCATGCCACCATGGGGGGGGGGGGGGCGGGAAGGGAGGGGAGAAAATCTGAAACTCAAGGGATTGTGCAACTGAATCTTGTAAACTAAAAGTAAATTTAAAAAAAAATTAAAATAAAATAAAATAAATTAAGAGGTGAAAGAAGAATATAATGAGAGAAGGAGAAAAGGAGACACAGAATACATTAAATTATCTCATATAAAACAGGCAAGAAAAAACTCTTACAATGGAGGGGAGGAGCAGGAAGGTGAACAGGAATGGGTCAACCTGACTCTCATTGAATTTGGCTTAAGGAGGGAATAACACACACACTAAATTGGGTATCTTACCCTATAGGAAAGTAGAGAGGAAGGGCATAAGAGGGGGCCTGATAGAAGGGAGGGCAGATTGGGGGAGAGGGTAGTTAGAAGCACATACTTTTGAAAAGGGACAGGGTCAAAGGAGAAAATAGAATAAGTGCAGGATAGGATAGGATGGAGAGAAATATAGTTAGTCTTTCACAATATAACTGCTGTGGAAACATTTTGCATAACTACACATGTACAACCTATATTGAACTGCATGTCTTCCCAGTGTGAGTGGGTGAGGAGGGAAGAAGGGATAGAATCTGGAAATCAAAATTTTCAAAACAAATGTTTAAAAAATTGGTTTTTTTGCATGCAATTGGGAAATAAGATATGCAGGCATTGGGGTATAGAAATACATCTTGCCCTAGTAGAAAGTTACAGTGGGCTTGGGGGAGGATATAAAAGAGAGCAGAATGGGATAAGGGGTATTCCACAGGCTCACTATTTTGGGGTTGGGAGTAAGGGGAAGATGGGGAGAAAATTTGTAACTCAAAATCTTGTGGAAATGAATGTTGAAAACTAAAAATAAACAAATAAAATAATAAAAAACAATGGATTCTTATAAATTTGACTCAGTTCTCTACATATTTTAGAAATTAGGCCTTTATCAGAGACACTGGTTGTAAAAATTCTTTCCCAGTTTTCTGCTTCTCTCCTAATTTTGGTTGCATTGGCTTTGTGTAAATACTTTTCAATTTAATATAATCAAAATTATCCAATTTGCATTTCACAATTTCTCTATCTTGTTTGGTCATAAATTCTCCCATTCTCCAAAAATCTGGCTAGTAAACTATTCCTTACTCTCCCAGTTTACTTATAGTATCAACCTTAATATGTAAATTGTGTAGGGTGGCTAGGTAGCGCAGTGCCCTGGAGTCAGGAGGATCTGAGTTAAAATCCAGCCTCAGACACTTCACACACACACACACACACACACACACACACACACACACGTACATGCACACACACACACACACACACACACACACACACACTAGCCATGTGGCCTTGAGTAAGTCACTTAACCCCAAGTGCCCTGCCTTCCCCCTCTAAAAAGATAAGCAAATGAATGAGTGAATGAATGAATGAATAACTAATCAATTGTTTACACATTTGTACTTTATTTTGGTATACAGTGGGAGGTATTTTCCAGTTTTCCTAGCAGTTTTGTTAAATAGTGAGTTCTTATCTCAGAAGCTGGAGTATTTGGGTTTATCAAATCATAGATTGCTACAGTCATTAACTACTGTGTCTTGTGTCCCTAACATAGTTCACGGATTCACCACTCTATTTCTTGGACAGTACCAAGTAGTTTTGATGATTGATGCTTCATAATACAATTTAATACCTGATATGCTCTATGCCCATTGTTATAAACAATATTCCTCAGTACTTCAGTGGATCTGTTGTCATTTTCATTTTAAGTACTCCTTTCACCAGTGTACATCCCATTCCATCTATGCTTTCTTGTCCTTTGTGATTGTTATTTCTGTTATTTCACAAGTAATAAATCTATCCTCACATAATTGAGGTCACTCATGTATTCTTGCAATAGTTTATTTCTCCTCTCCTTTCATTGGATATAGTGCTTATGGGTTAAGAGTAAAAATGTATTGGATCCACTACCATTAAAGCTAAAAACAGATCACTATAGAAAAACTGGCAAATCTGTTCTAATTCTCTACTATTTGTTTTCTTCTGAATTTCATTTACAAATATAATTTGGTTGATCTTGTTTATTTGGCTTTTATTTTGAACTTTGTTGGTGGCTAAACAGTGCCATGATAAGAGTGCTAGGACTGGATTTAGGAAGACCTGAATTCAAATTAAGTCTCAGATACTTATTAGCTATGTGACCCTAGGTAAATCAGTTAAGGTTTTTCTAACTCAGTTTTCTCAGTTGTAAATTAGGGGTAATAAAGAACCTACTATCCAGAGTTGTTGTAAGAATTAAATGAGGTAAGATTTGTAAATCCCTTAACTGATTTCTTGATAGTAGGTATTATATAAATCACAGTTATTATTATTATTTTCCCCTACACTGTTTTATTTGTGAATAGTAATATTTATAATATTCTTTCAGTATTTTATATTTTTAAAAAGAGCTTATATTCTAAAACTGATAAGACCTTTGGATGCCATATTTCTCTGCTTTCAGAGGAGATCATGTTTTTTGTGTGATATGATTGGACTTTCCCCCCACAAGTTGTAGTAGTTACCATACATAATCAAGCATTTCTAAAAACTATGACAGAGTCATTTTCTTTTCCCTCATCCATTCCTCATTTTTCATTGTCAACAACTTGTTAAAATATACAGTTCTGGAGTTGTAACTACATGCAAAACATTTTTTTCAACTTCACTATTTCTTTGAAGGGGTACTAAATTTTTACTTTTACAAGTCCTGAAAGATCTAAGTGCACATAGGCATCTATTCTGATATTAACTCTATCAGTAATTACTCATTTCTTGACCATTAAAGTAGAATTAGTTTCATTCTTGGTGGTGATATTTGGTGTTTGCCATGACCAAAACTTTATTTATTTTTCTTTCTAAAGGAAGTATTTATAATACATAATTGTAAGGCTTCTGAACAAATCAAAAGTCTTCTACCTCTTTTATTTCTGTTTCTCAAATAATATTTCCCCAAATTATTCCTTGTGCCCAGTTGACTAAATTCCATGGCATGTATTCTTGTTTTGGAAGATTCAATTTAGTTGAATTCAACATTTATTAAGTATTTTCTTCATGTAAGCCCTTACATGTCCTGGGATTGGAAGAAAGAGATGAAAATAAGATAATCTCCATGTTGAAGAAAATTAGCAATTACTTGTCAGGGAAAAGGGGAGTGTGTCACTTTATACCTGGACCAAAATATATATTATTAAAGTTAATTTGAGCTGGGGGAGAACAGCAAAAAAACTGGGGGAAAATCAAGAAAGATCTCAGAGAGGAAATGGCACTGGGGCTTTAGTGGATTCTGGAGGTCAAGGATGAGAAGATGCTTTCTCCTCTGAAATCCTTGGCAATATTATAATTTTCCATTTATACATCTTTACTTTCTAGCCATACATCTTTACTTTCTAGCCAGTACTAATGGGGACATAATCATTTACTTCTTCTTCCCCTTAGCTCTAGAAATAATTTAATTCAGCAAGTATTCTTTAAATACCTACTATTTGCCAGGCATAGAACCAGACACAAAAAATACAAAGACAAAATGAAAGAGCTAATACCCTGAAGAAGGACTTTATAATCTAATAGGCAAGCTTTGTGACCTTATTGAATAGGCAGCTTTTCTTATTAATAGGGTTAGGCTTAATGAATGTAAATTTATTTTCCATTGTAAAAGGACAGTCTCCTGTTCTACCCACTCTCTCACTGATTCTCAGATCTGCAGTAGAACTTTTAATTTAAAAGGTACAATTGTGACTTCAACTTTATGTTGACCAGCTTGTAGAAATTCAAATGAGGATGAAAATATTCACACATTTGTTACCTGACTAGATTCAAACTGACAAAAAGGACACAAAGATGCAAAGACCCATTTGTCCCTCTATCTTTCTCTTTGACTGACTTAGAGCTAGAAATCCCATGTAGCCTTGTGGCAAGGTGGATCCAAATGGGCAGAGAGAATAAATGTAATTCAGATTGGAATGGTGAATAAACATAATTCTATGCCATTTTCAGAAAAGCTTGTGCGCCTTACATAATTAGCATTACCATTAAGTATTCTTAATTTATTGAAATAATTTTCAGTGTATTTGGATTTTTGCACTGAGCTAGAAATTTCCTTTAAGTCAAGTTGTTTGCTTGTTCTTGTATCTTTCTCCCTTTAACTCTAAAATAAAATTTTATCTGCTTTGTCAGTGGAATTCAGCCAGACTAGCATACTGTTTTCTACTACAGAAGTCACTCAAAGTATCTTTTGAGGTGTCAATTCTCCCTCTACATGTTTTCCTAAATAATATATGATTAATAATTAATAATAAAGTCAGAAGAGAAGTGAGTGTGGTCACAGTAAGGAAGTCTTCCTTAGGTTCTTTTTGGTGTTTGAATGCCATCAATGTTATCAATGATTATTAACACTTGTTGAGTCCATCTGTAGGCTCTCCGTCCAACTTCATTGTATCCCTTACTCCCTTCTCTTTCATTTTTGTTTTTAATAATGTCTTTTACACCATTTCTTGGATATAAATGTAGAGTGTCCCAAAAATCCTAGTCCGTTTTTAAGCTTTGATAACTTCAGTAGTATACATGCTACAAACTTCAAAAAATTAGGTTTAATCATTTTACTTTGCACTTATTTACTTTTGTGAATTTTGAATTCAAATTTTAACAAAATGGGACTCCTTGTTATAGTACTTTGTTTGTGTGCTGTAATTTCAGGATGACACTTTCTTAGATTAGTTGATGTGTAGAAGAAGCTCTCTAGCTTGGGCATCTCAGTCACCTGTTATGTCTCCTTAGACATTTTTTGTGGGGTCACCTCAAATCTGTCATACATGCTTTAACATTTCATTTTTCACATGATCTTAAGGCTAGAATTAGAAATGCATTGCATCTAGTCACTAGATAACAGCAGATTTGAGCTTTTACAATGTTTGAAAATCAACTGTGGTGACATAGCACAAAGCAGTGATCATCTTGAAGCTTAATGAAAATATATTGATATGTTTTGAATATTATTGAATGACTAAATATTGAATTTTTCAAGTGGCTTTTTTGTAAGTTTGGGACATTTAGTTTTCTGAAGGTATTAAAAATGCACTAAAACTTTGGGGACATGCTATACTCATAGCTGCAGCCTATTTATTCCCAAACTACAGACCTTTATATTCTTATTCTTATTCTTATTACATCTTATTTTTCTGAACACTATATTAATTATGGCTATGCCATAATATTAGGAAAATATTGGCAGTAAAGGTTTCTGAGAATGAAGAATTTGAAACCATTAAAACTAATGTACAGTTTCCTGAATGCCACCCAGTCTATTCTCATTCCCTTAATAACTTATATTTCAAGTTCACTGTACACTCAAAGTACCTATTAACCTTCCCCTTCCTTTCACTATCCATCTTACACATCCATCATCTCTTTATCAATTTATCTTTTTTTCATCTACTTATCATGTCTATCTACAATCTTTTTATCACATATCATTTGTCTAGCTGTTTATCTACTCTCTCTGTCTCTTATATCTCCTTTATCTTTCCTCTATCTAAGGATTAACTTAATAGCTGTCTACTTATGTAGAAATAATAAAAGCTAACATTTATAAAATGCCTGCTGTATGCTAGACACCATACTAAATGCTTTGCAAATATTATCTCTTTTTGTCATCACACCAGCTTTCAGAGGTAAGTACTATTATTATTATCTGCATTTTAGAGAAGAGGAAATGGAGGGAAGCAGAAGTTTAAGAGACCTGCCCAAAGTCATACAACTTTTGCAGCTAGATATGAATTTAGATATTCCTGACTTCAATGTATATAATAATTTGGGCAATAATTATTTTTTCCATTCTACTTTGTTTTGTTATGCCAGTATCTTTTGTGCTACCATTTAATTTATCAAAATGAATAGTGTAATTACCTTCATGAAGATCTCCTTACCTAAGTTCACTGGAAGGACTACAAGGTGAAATCAACACATCAGGAAATGTCACTTCATCATACATTTGGTTACGTGTAAAAAGATATACATATCTGACATATCCTTTATTTGCTTTTCCGAGGATAACCTGCAAGCAATTTACCCACTTAATTGCAACTAAGGTAAATTATGGAATAATGAGTATAATGTAAAAGACATAGTAAGGGCTGCTTGGGTTCCAATCTCATCTCTGACTATATTTTTGAACTACTTGACCATAGACTAGTTCGTGGAAAGTAAGATGAGGACCTTTAGGTCCTCAAGTGTGACCCTTTGAATCCAAGCTTCAAAGAACAAATCCCCTTAATAAAATGGTTTGTTCTATAGAACTTGGATTCAGTCAAAAGGCAACACCCAGGGACCTAGAAGGCCACAAGTGGCCTTGAAGCCATGAGTTTCCCACCACTTTACCAGTCACTCAACTCATCTGAGCTTCATATTCCTCCTTTATAAAATAAGACTGCTGCTACTTCTAGCTATCTACTTCACAAGGTTGTTGGAAAGCTAAAATGAAAATAATACATGTAAAATATTTTATAATACTTACCACACTATATAAATGCCAATGTGATGACTCTAGTATTACTTAGAGCAAGAATTCAATAGAAACAATAGCTACTTAAGAATGCTAGAAATAGAATGTTGTAGATGATATCTTAGCACAGTGCTTAATCTGCCTGATTAGACCTAAACTAGAGTCTCCCTAAATGTTTTATATCCTCATGCTCACATGGAAACCCGGTAGAGAGAAGTGATATTTTGTTGGCTTAGTTCATTATGTATCTTAACCTCTTCTCATATTTTTAAATGTTTATGCTTTTGTTCTTAACTTAAAACTAAAAAAAGAAATAATTTTCATCCACCCAACAATATAACACAAAGATGATTCTACGTGAAGTCAGGAATCTCCTTTTCATAGCATTTGACTTTTTAAAAATATCAATTCTACATGTTATTTTCAAAAACAGCTTGATTATCTACTTTCTCCCTAATTTTAAATTTCATTCCGTTCTGTTCTATGAATTTTAAAAGTGTTGTCGTGGCCCTTTTTTATTGGCATCGTTACTCTCACAATATCTCTCATCACCCAGGTTATCTGAAAAGAGAAATATGTCACTGCCCCTTGTGTTTATCACCTCTCAGTAAGGAAGTAGACGCATGTGTCCTCCAGAGACACGCGGAGCGATCGATTCTTTTGTCAGTGACCAACACATTCAAGGTTATTTTTGTGTACCGTGTTGCTCTCCGTACATAAATTGTTCTAAATCTTCCCGGTTCATTCTAAGTTTATACTTCCCAGCATTTTCTGAAATCATCTTTGTTCCTTATGTAATAATAATACTCCCCTACCTTCATATACAATTTATTCAGTCATTTTTCTGATTGTTTAAGAGATGTCTAAGACACCCACTTAGATTTTAATTCTTTTTTTTTCCTGCCTTTAATACGTCCTTCAAGTTCAGAAATTCTGTTTTGCATGTGACCATTCTGCCTTAAATCCCTCTCGTTCCCATTGTGAAATTGGTTATATTTTTGCACCAAACTGGATGTTCTGCCTTCCTTAAACTGTTTCAGATAAGAGCGAGGTTCATATGATGCTCACTTCCTCACCCCTTCTTCCACGTTTATATAATATGTCTCTCATGTACCCATCACATGAGAAATTGTGAGTCCTCACTCCTGTTTCCTTCTTTCTGTATTAGCACATTCTTTTTTTTTTTTTTTACCATGTTTTCTCTTCTCAATCACACCCCTCAGAACAGAACCGATCCACCCTTGGGAACGTCTGGGTTTTCCCTCCTTGTTTAAGTTGGAAATAATAGAGTTTGGAAGAGACAGTTGTTTCCACTCCTCCTGTTAGAACATTAGTGCTGCAGCATCATTCACCATCTTCCAGCTTGCTCTAGTATATTAAGGTTTCTAGGTTTCTCATGATTTTTTTGCATTTTTTAGATAGACTAATGCACTATTAGTGAAGTTGTGAACTGGTCCAGCCATTCTAGAGAACATTTTGCAACCATGCCCAAAAGACTGTGCATACGCTTTGACCCAGTAATACCACTGCTAAGTCTGTATCCTTTTTTTAAAATTTTTTTATTTTTTTTTAAATTTTATTATAGTTTGCATCATTCATTTCCACAAGATTTTGAGTTACATATTTTCTCCCTGTCTTTCCCCCACCCACCGCCCAAAACAGCCATCCCAGTGTGTCCCCCCTCCCCCAATCTATTCTCTCTTATGTCACTTTTTGGTAGGGGAGGATGGATCTCCCAACTGCAGTGCCTGTGTATCTCAAGTTCCAGTTGGATGTAGTCAATAATAATA
>JAQQSU010006034.1:0-13634 GCA_028627135.1 Pseudochirops cupreus | reverse complement strand
TATCCATTTTTAAGGAGTTCTTTTCTTTAGGCTATTTTTCTACCTCCTTTTCCATTTGGCCTACTCTGTTTCTTAAGGAGATCCTTTTGTCAGTGAATTTGTGTGCCTCTTTTACCATTATTAGACCAATTCTATTTTTTGAGGTAATATTTTCCTCAGTATTTTTTATGGCTCTTTCCCCAAGCTGTCCATTTTTATTTTATAATTTTCTCACATCACTCTCCTTTCTTTTCCCAGTTTTTCTGTACTCCTCTTAATTTGTTCTTTAACTCTTCCAGGAATTTTTGTTGGGCTTGGGTGCAATTAATATTTTTCTTTGAGGTTGTGTTTGTAACTGTTTCCACATTGTTGTTTTCTTCTGAGTTTAATTCTTAGTCTTCTCTTCCACTGTAGTGGCTTCTTATGACCAAGTTCTTAAGTTCCTTGTTGTTTGTTCATTTTTACAGCTTTTTTCTTTACTTTGGAATTTTTGTTAACATCGGGCTCCACTTACCTGGGCATAGGAAGACACTGTTCCAACCTTTAAGATTTTTTTCTTTTTCTTATTGTTTTCATAGCTAGTTCTGGGAATCTGCAAGTTTTTGGTACTTCTAAGGTGGTGTGATCCTAGGATAGCTGTGCTCAATGCTTTCTTGGAATGTGCTCAAAATGATGGGGTATTTTGAAAAATAACATTTATTAGTACACAATATTTTTTGCTCTTATTTAAGTATTAACGCCTTTACAGAGCAATAGAATTGATTATATTTCATTATTTTTGAAAATTTTCATTAAGTAATTTAGAGTGATTTATTCAAAGGTGTTTTTTCTATTTCCACTTATTTTGCCATTTGCTTTTTGACTGTCATAATGAGAATAAAGATATCTATAATGGAAATTTGTTGCATTTTAATAAGTTAAAGAAAGGTGTTCAAAATTCCCTGGACCTTTTCCTTTGAAGTCTTTAATTGGGTTGCAAATGTCTGTTTCAAGGTTCTTCAAATATACAGATATGAGATTTTTAATTGGTGACTTTATTCTCACTTTACTCTTTGTGATGTGAGTCCCTGGTCATGCCAAGGAGATCCCTTTGAGTAATAGCCTATAATTCACTTTCCTGTCTTCATCTTTCTCTCTTTTGGGGAATGATAAGCCCTACTCCCAAAGATAGATCTGTCTTTATCCTAAGACACTTTGTTGGCAGGGACTCTACATTCAGTGTACTTAATGTGTACTGGTTGAATTAAATTGAATAGTGGAGAGAGTCCTGAAATTGGAATCAACAGAGCACGGTGCAAGATCCTATCTCCAATAATTACTAGCTATATCTTTCAGGGCAAGTCACTTAACCCCCTTCAGCCTCAGTTTACTCCTATGTAAGGTAAGGATTATATTACTTTCACTATGAATCTCAGTGTGAAGTGATTTTTATCAATTACTTGAATAGAGCAATCATGTCCCTCTTAAGTCATCTCTTCTCTAGGTAAATGATCTTTAATCCCTTTAATCTCTTCTTTTATGGCATGGTTTCAAGTCTACTCACAGCCATGGTCACTTTCCCATAGATATGCTTCAATTTGTCAATATTCATTTTTGACAAATCTGCATTTGTCATTTCTCCTTCCCAGGCAGTAGAAGAGGTTGCTCCTGGAAGCATGCATGTACCTGGTGTGAGAATGACCTTTGATCAAGATATGTACCTTCAGATATGTAATGAAGATATTTAGATAGGATCTGGGCCAGAAACTTTTTTTTGTCTTTCCTCTATTCTTTTGTGTTTTTTTAAAAGCTTTTCAAACATTTTAATAGATCTTTTTGTTTCTACATCACATTCACTTCAAAATTTATGCTTCTTTTTTGTCCTGCCCAAAAAGCCATCCTTTCTCTCAGAAGATGAAAAATGAATTTCTTCATCATCAATCTGGAGTCATAGGGGGGGAAGTCATTTGTGATGCTCAGAGTCTTTCCATTTTTCATAGGTGTTGATATTTTCAGTGTTGTCATTGTCTAAATTGTTCTTATACTTCTGCTTACCTCACTTTGCATCAATTCATACAAGTCTGCCCAGGTTTCATTCTCTTCAGCACAAAAGAATTATTACTCTATAATTTGCTTGCCCATTCTGCAATGGATGGGTCTCATGTCTTTCCATTTTAAAGCTGACATAGAATCTCCCCATTCAAGGAGGTTGGTATCAGGAAGGGGCTACTGGGAAATTATTCCCAAATTTTCCTGTTATGTTGGGCAACTCCCTCCAGTTCTCCTCATTTTCTTTATCAGTTAAGTTAGAGAAGCTGCCTACATGATCTCCTAAGTTCCTTTCCCACTGGACTGTTTTGTGATTCTATGATGAAGGTCCTATCAGCAATCTTGCAGTGCCTTGCTAAACATGCTCTTGCTAAACATGTGCTCATTTAATCTTCACAAGGACTCCTTCTAGTCTTACCTGGAGAAGCCCTTGAGCTTAGGCAGCTTCCCAGTCAGAGAACTATATGTTGCAGTGTAGAGGTGCTTGAAACCTTGAAATACAGGGCAGGAACAGAGCAGAAGCCTGCCCCAAAAGAATACAACCACTCAAGGCTTCTTTCAGTCCAAGTAACAAGCTTTGTTGTGTCACCAATAGAAGCAGACCAGATTTTAAGAATATTAGCCTTTTAAGAATCTGAGCCCCTCTATTCTTACTTTCCCTGGTTCCTTCTTTTCTCTCTAGTTTCCCAAGCCAGAGTCCTTGAATTATGTTGTTGGTCTCCTTGCAACCGATAGTACCCAATGAACATTGGATATTTGCCATCTCCTCCTCTTGTTAACCAATATGCCTCAGGGACTGGAGGGTAGGTGATGGGTCAATGGGTGGAAGGCATAATACTTTGACCCATGAGTAGTTTCAATATTTAAAAAAAAATCATTTTTATTGAGTCAAAGGGAGACAAAACAAAGTAATGAATTATGAACAATAATAGAAACTAATTTTCACTATTATAGAACACTTTCAGTTGCATTATCTTGTTTGATTCTTAGCTACGATTCTGTTAGGGAACTAGGCAATATTATATTATCCTCATGTGACAGATTAAGAAACTGATGTTCAGTGAGGTTAAGTCACGTGCTCATATACATATACCTATCAAGAGGCTAATTCAGGATTTAAATCTGGATCTTCCTGACACCTACTCCAGTGTCACTACACTGGCTGCCGCTTAAAAGAGCTATCCTTCCCACACTGGGAGTCAAACCTGTTCTTCCTGGGTGAATACCAGTTATCCTAATAATGAGATCAGATGGGAACAAGAAGGAAATTACTGTTTAGGATGAGGAATATAGCCCTCAATAGCTGATCATTGCTTCCTTTCTAAATGTTCATAAACTATACTGTTGTAGAATTTTCTGAGAAAATAAATGGAAGCTTACAATTTGTGAATTTCACTTGCCTCTCCCCTACTCACTTAAAAAATTTAATATAACAGTTGCCCTTCTATGGTGTTGCAGGACCTCTCCCTTGTTCTGCAACCTTGCAAAGATTATTTATAGCATCTCAGCAGTTACATCACAATGCCACTGGGGGGAAAATTGCCATAGATTATTGTTTGTCCTGGATTCATGACATGTTTTCTTACTCTCTTATTCCTAAATGATACCTAAGGTCTCTTCTGGTTTGCTAATATATATATTTACATTCCAACCATCAGTATTTATTAAGCATTTACTCTGTACCAATTGTTGCATTAAGTTGCAGAAACACAATGAAAACAAAAAACCCGGTTCCCTTCCTCAAGGAGTTTATATCCTTTTTAAACATAGATTTGTTTATTTTCTTTTAGTTTACAACATTCATTTCCACAGTCACTTGAGTTTAAAATTTCCTCCTCTTCCCTCTCCTCTCCTTCCCTGCCCAGCCCTCATAATGGCCACATGCTCTCAAATATAGAAACTGCAAATATCTTCACATTAATCATTAGTCAGGTTGTAAAGAGGGGTTATAACTAACAGAATGATCAGTGGGAAAGAGGAAACAACAGAAAACAAGGAAAAGAAACAGAGCAATTAGTTTGTTTCAATCTGCGTTCAGACTCCACAGCTCTTTTTCTGGATGTGGAAATATCTTACGATCATGTGTCTTTTGGAGTTGTCTTATAACCTTACATTGCTGAGAGGAGTCCAGTGTATTGAAATTAGTGGTGCAACATATGTTGTGTCTCTTATTGTGTACAGATTTCTCCTGCTTCTGCTCTTCTCTCTCAGCATCAGTTTGTATAAGTCTCTCCAGGTTATTATGAAGTCTGCCTGCTCCTCATTTCTTATAGCACAGTACTATACCATTACATTCATATACCACAACTTGTTCATCTACTCCCTAATTGATGGGCATCCCATTGCTTTCCAATTCTTCACCACCACAAAAGGAGCTGCTATAAATATTTTTGTACATATAAATCCTCCTCCCACTTCTCTAATCTCTTTGGGATATAACCTTAGAAGTGGTATTGCTGGGTCAAAGGGTATCCACTTATTTATAGCCCATTGGGCATAGTTCCAGATTGCTCTAAAGAATGATTGGATCAGTTCAAAACTCCACCAACAATACATTAGTGTTCCAATTTTTCTGCATCCATTCCAGCATTTATTATTTTCCTGTTTTGGCACCTTAGCCAATCTGACTGGTGAGGTGTGGTACCTCAGAGTTGTTTTGATTTGCATTTCTCTAACTCAGTGGTTCTCAACCTTCCTAATGCCATGACCCTTTAATACAGTTCCTCATGATGTGGTGAGAACCACTGCAAGTCTAATCAATAGTGATTTAGAACATTTTTTCATATGCTTATAGATACCTTTAGTTTCATCTTCTGAGAACTGCCTGTTCATATCCTTTGACCATTTATCAGTTGGGGAGTGGCTTGTATTCTTATAGATTCAACTGAATTCTTTGTATATTTTAGAAATGAAGCCTTTATCAGATACACTGTTTGTAAAAGTTCTTTCCCAGTTTTCCATTTCCTTCTTAATCTTGGTTACATTGGCTTTATTTGTACAGAAACTTTTTAATTTAATGCAATCAAAATTATCCATTTTGTATTTCATAATGCTCTCTAACTGTTCTTTGGTCAAAAAGTCTTCTCTACTCCATAAATTGGAATAGTAAACTATTTCTTACTTCCCCAGATTGCTTATAGTATCAGCCTTTATACCTAGATCATGCACCCATTTTGCCTTTATTTTGGTGTACGGTGTTGGATAATGGTCTATGCCTGATTTCTGCCATACTATGTTCCACTTTTCTCAGCAGTTTTTGTCAAATAGTGTGGTCTTATCCCCAAAACTGGAGTCTTTGGGATTATCAAACAGTAGATTACTATAATCATTGGCTTCTGAGTCTAGTGTAGCCAATCTATTCTGTGGCAGTTGGCCGGACTGCTTTTTTCCCCCAAATTTAGCTGAATTTCCCTGACCTTTAACTTAGTCCTTGTTTCTTATGGCTTGATAATTCTGGAAACTGCCACAGTTGCCACTGATCCACTCTCCTGAAGGCTTCAGCTGCAGCTTGTCCTTGCTGCCCTGGGGCCAAGCTGTGGTTTTAGGCTGGGCTGGTTTTGGCTCCCAGCATGCTGTGATGAGCCCTTCTTGCTGAGCTACCTTCAGCGGAACATGTGTTTTTCTGTATTTTTCTGAGTTTTGGAGCCATAAAATTTCTTTAGAGTCAAATTTTATGGGTATTTGAGGTGGCTATGTGGGAGCTGTGTAACCTTGCTGCTCCTACACTGCCATCTTGGCTCCCCATTGTGAGAGTTGGGAAATATGTGCAGGCTGCAAGTGGTTGTGTTGAGGCATAGGGAAGTGTCAAGGCCCTGGAACAAGCTGGGTCATGTGGAGTTCAGAGCATTGCTCAAGGTTCTCCCACATGTAGGTTACCAGGTATTCCAGATTAGTGCCTCCACACCCTGGGGCCTTCATGCCCTTGTGACTGCACCTTCCCTCTCACAATTCTGTTCAGCTGGGCTCTGTTCTTTTTTCACATGTGGTACATGCATCATGGAGTTACATAAGGCTCAAGCCTTGGAGGTAGTTTTGAAGTCTGCCTTAAGATCTGGCTATAAGGCTTCCCCATGGAGAAGACTCAATAAACTTTCTCTGGTTGCACCTCCGAGCCATGACTCTTCTGTTCTTAAAATGTGCTAGCGCCTATTGAGTGAGGTAAGTAACTGGCTGCCCCTGCAGGCAAGTTAGGGTACTCTGATAGAGAACCCTGACAGAATGGCGCCTGAACAGGGGCCCCAGGGACTGGGAAAGGAGCAGGGAAGATGGGAAAGCCAGTGGAGAGGACTCTCTGAGAGGACAAAAGAGCCTGGGAAATGGTTGCTGCAGGACTTGGTCCAGAAGCCCAGGATGGGGGATATAGTAATGTAGGCTCAGGATTTAGAGGTGTATGCTAAACAGGTTGAGATGCTTGTTAAAAAGCAAGGCTTGAGCGTCTCACCCAAAAGGGCACATAAATTTGTTAAAAACATCTTACAGGTCTCTCCATGGCTGTATGACACCAGCTTGGACAGGGATAAATGAGCAATAGTGGGAGAGCAAATGACTAGTTGTGGTAGGGACTCTCCAGGTTTGTTATCAGACAAAGATTTCACCTTGTGGAGTGTTTTGAAATTCGCCTTCCACAGTCCTGACAAACTTGTAAGAAAATTTGAGGAAGATATGAACTCTGACTCTGAGGAAGAGGGGCATAATCAGGGAGCAAGCAGGGAAAGTGAAACCAAAAGCAGAATGGCCGAGGAAACTTTAAGTAACCCAGAACTGGCCAAGAAAGGTGAAAAAAGGGAGATAGCTGATGACCCAACTGACCCTACTCAGATTAGGCATACTTGCACTGCTCTCTCATGGAAATTAGCAAAAGAGTTAAAAGATGCTTGTTCCTCTTATGGCCCCAATGCCCCTTATACAATGAGTTGTTTAGACAACATAGCTGACTCCAACATCATGTACCCCTGTGACTGGTATACTCTTGCCCAAGCACGTTTGACCTCTGGGCTAAATGTGGTCTGGAATGCTGCCTACTCGGAGGAGTGTAAAAAGGTGGCTCAGACACTTCCTAGGCCCCTAAAAAGTTAAACAGTTGTCAGGGGCGTGGGTGGGTTCACAGATGTATCAGGCTGAGTTGCTTGCTGCCGTTTTGCATAAAGGCTTGCGGGTGTTTGAGGATTGGGCTTGCTTTAATTGTGGAAAGAAGGGGCACCTGCATGCACAGTGTAGAGCAGGAACTAAAAAGAAGGGTGGAACTCAAAGGGTAGGTGAGTGCTTCCATTGTGGCAAGCCAGGTCACTTTGCTTCACAATGCAGGCTCAGGAAACCCCTGAGGGGGCCCCTTGCAGTTCTGCAATAAATTATGCAAGTAGCTATGGGCTGAGGTACTAATCACCAATGGGGAGATGTGGTCTCCTGAATGGGAGTCTCTGCCAACTGAGACCCAGGTGACTGGGATGGGGGGAGTCACCTCAGCATATATTTCAAAATTTCAGTTGTTGTGGGAGAAGGAGGGACTCCAGCATTTCCCAATTTCTGCTGTTTTTCTGTGGAATACATTAATAATATGTTTAGCATCAGTGCTGAGAGTGCCAGAGGTGGCTTGAACACTTTGAGGTGATATAGCTGTTTCTAATATTATCAAGTAAGTTTCACCTGGTTTCTGTTACTATCTGGACACCTAGCAACTTTAAAATTTTTTCAGGAGATCTCCTATAAATTTTATGTGAAGCTTTTGGATCCATTCTGTTTGTTTGTGTCTCTGTTTTCTCTTTATGTCTTTATGTGAACGAGTGTGTGAGAGTCATTTGTCATCTTGTCAGAAAAGTGTGAACAGAAGTTCTGAGATTTCAAAGGTTTAAAAATCCCCTTCCCTTCATTCCACTGTGGCCAAATATAGTGAGGAAAAGGTGATAAGAAATCATATGGGAATTTTCCCCTTAGATTGAAAAGGTAAACAAATAAGTAATTAACCATTCTCTGTCTCACTTATTACAGAAAAAATCTTGAACTTATTCTGGTCATTTTGGGGGAAATGAGAAAAAGTAAATTAATACCATTCATAACCTAGTGCTAAGATAAGTCAGAATTTTTTATACTAATTGGCATTTAGGCAAATTGGAATTTTGCTAAAATCTGGTAAAGAAACATTTGAAAGGTGAGAGCTTCAAGTTCCCCAGTTTTGGGGAAGTAGAACAATGCGCACCTCTGAGAATTTTTTTTCAGAAGTTCCACTCCCTTTGAGTGAGGGGTTGAGAGCATTTCACTCTCTAAGAAATATTCAGGAATAAACATAAGCACTGAAGTACAAAGTAAAATTAGCAGATTGAGAGAGAGTGCTGCAGAAACAATAGGGAATTTAAGTTCTAACAAGGAGCCTACTACAAAAAGCCCTGAGGCACATTGAAGCCCACACCTTCTTTGGATAAACAAATGAACCTCTCCATTCGAACCTCTAAATCCACAATAAGACTCTACAGCTCTGAGGAGAGGAGAAAAGCCTAAATTTTTTGTTAGTAGCTTTTGCAACTGATGATTTGGAAATGAAATTGGAGTCCTTGTAGATTTTCCTAACTATAGAAAAATTTAAGTGTAATGAAGATTGGGGAATGATTGTAAGCCAGAAGTAGTGTTTTATCAGAAAAATTTTAGGTTGAATTTTGTTGGAATCAAAAGATGTAGAATTTGTTTAAAAACAGGTCACTTGCATTTTGTATGTGCCTCATAGAAAACCAGGTATTTACCCCTGTACCTATAGTTAAAAAAGAAAAAAAAGGAAGTTATATCTAAAACCATTTGACTATCACTTATGGAAATTATTATCAAAGTTACTTTACAATAACACCTAAAGTTGTTAGTTGATTGCTGTATGTAGATAGGAGATTAAGTGAAAACTTTATTTGGATTAATTCTGTCCATTCAGACCATTCTTCCTCCATGCATGGGATTTTGACAAAGCAGGGGCATCATCACCAGCCCCTCCTTAAAGTCCTTCTCAGTTATTCCTATGTTGTAAAACTGCCAAAAGCCCATAGAAACTATCTCTAGAGACAAGGTCATTCAGTCTGAGAGGGGAACTGGTTTATTTTAAAACTCGCTCAGGAGTTTCATCACTTTTGTCAGGAATGGGGCATAACCCATGTCACAGGCCTCCCTTATAATCCTACAGACCAAGCTATAGTGAATGTGCTAACAGCACACTGAAGGCAATTCTCATAAACAAAAAAAGGGGCAGGGGCCCCGTTGGACAGAAACCTATAGATCTGGCACTATATACATTCAATTATCTGATTTTCACAAAAAATTTGGAAATGACACTGGCTATGAAACATCTTTTGTGCCAGAGAGGACAGCTACATGTCCCGCCCCCAGTTAAGACTGGTGCAGGGGAACAAGCTGTGGTTCAGAAAGGAGAAGTGTGAATGGGCCCTTATGAAATAACCATATGGAGAGAAGGGTATGTTTATATCTCCATAGAACACGGGCCATGCTGGTGTCCTGTCCAAAGGGTCTGGGTCATCCCACAGCAGCAACAAAGGGAAGTGGAGGAAGAGAAGGACACCCAAGAGACAACCAAGGCAGAGGACAAACTGAGCTAAGACCATGCAACAGCTATGTTTCGTGCTAACCATGCTGTCTCTTGGAAGCAAGGCTAGTCAATATAACCAGCCTCATAACAATGACTCCTGTCTGGGAACATACTTTCAACCTCCCATTCCACCATGCCCTGTTTCTTGAGAATGTGATTCACCTCGTCGATGGTGCAGAGGAGGCACTGCCATTTGCAAACCTTGAGGACTTGTCCCCACAAGATACTGTGGCTGATTTGATAAACAGATTGAAGAATATGTCATGGTGGGCCTGGGGTTGGAAATTGATTACTGCTCTAGGAATGCTTGCCTTTTGCTTTCTTGCTTGGCTGTTCTATATTCCCATGGGTATTAGATGTACTGTTAGTATGTTACAAAACTCCTTGAGTCTATTCAAAGCCCAGATCACACTCCACTGTGATCCACAAAAAAGGGCCTGTGTGAGGGTTAGGAAATATGTGCAGGCTGCAAGTGGTTGTGTTGAGGCACAGAGAAGTGTCGAGACCCAGGAACAATCTGGGTCACGTGGAGTTCAGAGCATTGCTCAAGGTTCTCACACGTGTAGGTTACCAGGTGTTCCAGATTAGTGTCTCCACACCCTGGGGCCTTCATGCCCTTGTGACTGCACCTCACCTCTCACAATTCTGTTCAGCTGGGCTATGTTCTTTTTTCACGTGGGGTACATGCTTCATAAAGATATATAAAGCTCAGGCCTTGGGGGTAGTTTTGAAGTCTGCTTTAAGATCTGGCTATAAGGCTTCCCCATGGAGAAGACTCAATAAACTTTCTCTGGTTGTACCTCTGGACCATGACTCTTCTGTTCTTAAAATGCGCTAGGGCCTACTTGAGAGAGGTAAGTAACTGGCTGCCCCTGCAGACAAGTAAGGATACTCTGATAGAGAACCCTGATACCCCATGAAGGCTTTTAACACCATAGTCTGCTGATAGTTCATCTAGCTTGCCAGTTAAGAAGCAATCTCATGCTCAAGGCATATAGAGGAAAAAGGTGATTTATCTCATTCTCCTTGTGACCTTGAAACCTAGGTCCTGTCAAAGTGGTTCTGTCAAAATGCTCCTGGGTACACCAGTGTGCGTGTGGGGGGAGGTAGGAGCATTAAAAGAAAAAGGTGGAGAGTTGAAATTTCAGTAACTGCCCAGAAGCTATTCCAATATTCCAGAATGCTCTTTTTGTACCTTTTGCTCTTGAAATTCAACAAATGTTTACTCTACACAGTGTGTCTTGAAAGTCTCTCAGTCTTGTCTGCCTCTTTGTGACCCCATTTGGGGTTTTCTTGGCAAAGATACTACAGTGGTTTCCCATTTCATTGTCTAGCTCATTTTACAGATGAGGAAATTAAGACAAATAGGGTAAAGTGATATGCCCAGGGTCACACAGTTAGTGTTTGAGGCCAGATTTAACCCAGAAAGAGGAGTCTTCCTTACTCCAGCTCTGGTGCTCTATCCACTATGCTGCTGAGGTTTTGGGGTGCCGGGACCCTGATATAGCAAAACGTGGGTCCTGCCCAAATGAATTTGACCCAAATCTTCTTTCAGCCAAAGAGAAGGTGTATTAAAAGACTGAAAAATGAGCATCATTCTAAAAATCTGTCATATTGGCCAGACACTTAAGGAATCTGAGCACTGGGCAGACTCTTCAGGAATCTCAGCACTTTCATGGGGGCAAGATGGATCATTTATACAGAAGACTGTGGGAACAGGGAAGGGGTCTAGATGGAATTAAGGGAGACGTGGTCTAGGGTGGAGCCAGGTACAGACAATGAAAGGGCATTTAATTAACTAGAAAAAGCCAATTGCCTCAGGTGAACACAGAGACATGACCCACATGGGAAAGTCCCGAGGCTTTTCCTTTTTGGGGTTCAGATCTCAAAGATAGGGTCTTTTCCTTTTGGGAGTTCAGATCCAATCCCCACCAATACCAACTAGCTGCCCTTTTCTCTAAAGTCTTAGTGTGGTTTTAAGCTGTTAAAAGTTTAAATAAGAAAGAAAATCCTTTCAGGATCATGCTTATGAGGGGAAAGCATTTCCTATTCTGTGAGAAGGGGCTAAAGTCTTTGACAACTGATGAATTGTTTCTGGTAATAAATCATAATCTTAAAATAGATAGAAGTTCAGGGGAGGCAGTAGCTGGAAAGATTGGGGGATATAGGGATTGCAGTTCTATTTGCTCATATACCCAGGAAGGGGTTGCTGGTTTAGATTTGAGGATGCCAGTGATGATCACACTTTTGTACTACCTTAATCAGGAAGGTGTCAGAATGGAGTTCAGATAGTGGAGTACAGATCTTCTTTGGATATAGTGTAGGACCTGTGATTTCATTGATGAAGTGAACTGCTGATGAGAAAACTTCCTCTACTGGCAACTGCTTGTAGCTTACATTATTAAAAAGTGGTGGTGGGGGGGGGAAACGGGGGGGAGATTGAGGTATTAATTGTTCAGGATTACATGGATATGTACCATATCAGTGTCAGGAATGAGAATGTATGATAGGGGCAAGGACTTCAATGAAACAATTTACAGGACAACAATCTTTATTTGGATTTAAATTCTCTACTTGTGGTTGGGAAATGTTTTATATCTTTATGTGTTTTGTTGTTGCAAGATGATTAGATGAGAGGAAAAGGTCCATGGAGGAAGCAGCTCAGTTGCTTGCAATGGTCTCCTCAATCCAATCCACATAGTTGCAGACCTTGGTGTAGACACCAGGTTTGCCTTTCTGGGCACAGCCATAACCCCAGGAGACAATTCCTTGGAGTTCTCCATTGCAGACCACAGGGCCACCAGAGTCACCCTGGAATGGAAAAAGGGAATAGGTCACTGTTTTCCTTTGGTCCATGACAGGGAATGGAGCCCAGAGCCAGATATATTGCACCAGGCAGGTCCATAATACACATACAGTTTGCATTCATTGCTGAATAATGTTTTCCTGAGAACTTAGGCTTCTCTTTATTTCACCTTTCCTTTCCCACTTCAATGCCTCCTAGCTCTTTCTCTTCATCTTGTCTATGCCCTCAGGAATCAGAACAGAGATAGAGAGAATAAAGGTGAGCCTGGTTTAAAGGTAATTTTGCCCATCTCATCTTTTTCGCCAAAGTGTCCCATTCACAACATTCTTCCCAAAGATGCCTACATTAGTGCCAGTCCAAAATCTGTGTTATTTCTGATCACTACAATCTTGTAGCTATTTTGGAAGGAAAATTTTTAGTGTCCCCAGTTGCCAAGGCATCTTCTTATTTTCCTCCATCCAGGAGCTCAAACTCAGGAAATTTTTTTGAGTTCTAACTCTCCTAGGTTAGTAGCAATATGGGAAAGAGGGCAAGTTTGTTTGTGAACTGACTAGAGAGAGAGAGAGTGAAAGAGAAACTGACCTGGCAGGAATCCTTTCCACCCTCCAGATAGCCCATGCAGATCATATTGCTAGTGATCTCTCCAGGATAGGCACTCTTGCAGGAACTGCCAGAAAGTATGGGGGCCTCCAGACACTGAAGCAACTCTGGGTAGTGGGCTGTTTAAAACAAAGATGGGCATGATTGTATATTCTCTGAGGTATCCTTGGAATCCCTTCAACTAATAGGTTTTCTCTTCCTTCTCTGGTACTTTTTAAGACCTTCAATGTGAGACAATGACTGATTCAACTTTGACTAATGGTGGTATCAGATCATGTGGTCATGAGCAACAAGGAATTAGATAGGTTCTGGTAACCCTAAGTTCCTTACTGATACCAGCTCCATGGAAAGATCATGATCCTAAGAAAACAGCACCATTTAAGTGACTCCCTCCTCCCTCCATGTCTAGAAACCAAACAATCAAATATTAAGGAACTTCTTCAACCCTCCTCCAGATCTCCTTGCCCTTGCTAAGGCTCCTACTTGCATGGTGGAACCTTAACTCTTTTCCAAGTTCCTGGTGTTTGTACCTAACCCTTATGTGATTCATTGCAACCCTCTAGGGGTTGAGTTTATGTGTGTGGGACAGATGAATGGAGGAGGTGGAAGTAGGGAGGTAAGAGTTGGAGTGTCTGACTTCTAATG
>JAQQSU010006033.1:0-13634 GCA_028627135.1 Pseudochirops cupreus | reverse complement strand
TAGTAAATAGCAAATCTGAACTCAGACCTTCCTGGTTCTAAAATTGTAAAGCACAAAATAAGTTCCAGTTTGCATTGTAGAGAGAGTTTCTTTACAAAGCATTCTCTGTACCAATGAAATGACCAAAACCATATATACGGAAACAAACAAAAAGTCATGCCAAACTCTAGAAAAGATTGCAGAGAAGGTGGCCACTGCTTTGCTGGGAGAGTTTCCTCTTCCTTGATTTCTCTATCCTGCAGCTGAAGAAATCTCTTAAATTGAACTTTGTACACGAATGACACTGTAATGTCTGAATAAGACAACTGATTCTATTTATGAATTTAAATCTCTGAACAGTCAATGACTTGACTTTGATGTGAAGCATCCAATTTCATAAGAAATCAGTTTCATCAAATGTCTTAATTTTAGTATAAAGTGTATGTATATGTTGGCTGGGAGGTAAAAGGATTTAGGGATGGAGGGATGAACTTTAATGCCCATCCAGTCAAATTTCCTCATTTACAGATAAAGAAACAGAGCCTCAGAGAGTCTAATCATCTTGTCTAAAATCATATGAGTATTTAATAGTAGTTTGGTCCTTTGAATATGGATTTAATCCTTTTTTTTTTCACTACACATCTTTCTCCTATTTAGCATATATTATACATATTAATTCATGTTGAAGTATGTTGGGAGATTTCTCACCCGGAAAGAGGTTGGTCTAATGGAATAATTCACTCGCCAGTGGGTCAGCAGGACTGAAGGTCAAATAACACGAATTAGCCAAACTAAAAGATATACAGCTATCCCTTCCACATCATGGGGAAGGGGAAGAGTTAGGGGCAAGGCACCCTGTGATCTGGAAAATCTGTGTAAAAGTTTTTGGTCCTTTCTTCATACTAGAGAAGAAATAGGAATTATTATGATAGTAAAAGGTAAAATATATCAATATTACATAACACTATATATATATATATATATATATATATATATATATATATATATTTTATGCATCTCTGAGTTTCTAAACTTTTTTTTGTTATCCATTGGCCTTCACATGACACCTGTGGCTTCTGCAGTACTCCCCCAAAATTCCCACTTTATTTCTTATGCTGACCTGAGGTATATTGAAACCACAATGGGGAAAGTTGCAATGTGGAAGAGATAACTATGCATATACTAGGGAAACTTGCTTGATGATAGCAACTTCATCTTCCTGTGGCATAAATCTTGGTTTTATAAAGATTTTACAAAATTGCCCTCACTTGAATACAAAATATTAATGTGAGTTTGATTTTAAAACAAACAAAAAAAAGAGTAAAGTAGAAATTGCCCCAATCACCTGAGCTATTGTTGTGAGATAATTCCAAAATATGAATCTAAAAGATTCAAGTGGGTTTTGGAGGTGTGTGTATGTGTATATATATTGTATGTATGTACATATATGTGTGTGTATGCGTGTGTGTGTATTTATATATGTGCATCCCTTGCATAATAAAGTCTTTTTTGTTCATGTTTTATAATGAAGTCATATATATATTTAAATATATTTTTTCTAGTTTTCAACATTCACTTCCATAAGATTTCAGGTTCCAAATATTTTCCCCCTTCCTCCCTGCTCCCTTTCCCAAGATGTCATGCAGTCTAATACAGGTCATACATGTACAATCATATTAAAGATATTTACACAGTAGTCATGTTGTAAAGGAGAATTAGAACCAAAGGGGAAAACTATGAGAAAGAAGAAACCAAAAAAGAGAGAGAAAAAATAATATGCTTCAATCAGCATTCAGACTTCATAGTTCTTCCTCTGGATGTAGATAGCATTTTCCATCATGAATCTTTTAGAATTCTCATAGCTCCTTGCATTGCTGAGAAGAGCTAAGTATATCAAAGTTGGTCATTGCACAATGTTGTTGTTACTATGTACAATGTTCTCCTGGTTCTGCTCACTTCACTCAGCATCAGTTCATGTAAGTCTTTTCAGGTTTTTCTCAAGTCTGCCTGCTCACCTTATTATAGCACAATAGTATTCCATTATATTCATATACCACATATACCAAATAAAAATTTCCAATTTTTGGCCACCACAAAAAGAGCTTCTATAAATATTTTTATACATGTGAGTCCTCTTCCCATTTTTATGATCTCCTTGGAATACAGACCTAGAAGTGGTATTACTGGGTCAAAGGGGATATACAGTTTTATAGCCCCTTGGGCATAGTTCCAAATTTCTCTCCAGAATGGTTAGGTTAGTTCACAACTCCACCAACAATTCACTAGTGTTTCAGTTTTCCCACATCTCCTCCAATATTTATCATTTTCCTGTTTTGTCATCTTAGTCAATCTGATAGGTATGATGTGGTACCTCAGAGTTGTTTCAATTTGTATTTCTCCAGTCAATAGTGATTTAGAGTATTTTTTTATGTGACTATACATAGCTTTAATTTCTTCATCTGAGAACTGCCTATTCATATCCTTCACAGTGAAATCTTAAGCACCCACATTTCAGTCATTGGAATCAATCCACAAATCCATCCAGCACTAGGTCGTCTATCCCTTTTACACTAAGTTAGAAAGAATGAACCTGGAGAATTCTACAAACATATCTGGAGCATAGTGTCAAGTAAATACCTTTTGGGGGTGGGGTAGAGAAACCATTATTACTGCCTGAGCCCCAGGATCACTTGGAAAGGTAGAAGCTGCTGGGACACATGGGATGATTCACTTTAGACAGGCTTACACAGCCAGATCAGCAGCATTCAGAGACATCTGAGTGAGTGGACCAGTTGGATACAGACTGTCCAAATAAGGAAATTGGTGTGGGAAGTTCCTGGTTTCGATGGGTGAAACATTGGTGGGGTGCTTCTCAGCAAGAGTCCCTTGTGCAGCTGGACTTTGTGTAATCAGTCTAAACAGGATGGAAGGAGCGAGTTGTTTTGTTATTTAGCTTACAGTAGACTGGAGTTAGTAATTCAGTCTACCAGCACATTCCTCTGATAACAAGGTTGTTTTTCCTCCACAGTTAGCATAGAGCTCTGGATTTGGTATCACAAAACTTTTGTTCAAATCCTGGCTCTTGTGTGGGTCAAACAGCTCACTCAGCCTTCCTAAATTTCCATTTCCTCATTCTTAAAATAAGAGGGGGAGATTGAATTATATACCATCTAGGTTCAAATTTACGAGCCTATATCTGGACCCCAGATTAGAATTAGAGGACCAAGAGCACAACCTGATTCTGTTTCAGATGTTTTATATTGTCAGCTTTATAATAAAAGCAAGGTCTTTTAAAAATATGAATAAATCCTAGGCACTTTCCTGACATCACACTCTTCCTAAGAAAGCATTTAAGCACAGGTCTCTTCAAGCTCCAAGGTGGAGACCTTATTCTACTGATTGCTAGAAGCACTTTAGAATGGAATTATTCAACCTGCAATTTCCCAGGATGACGTCTTCATCTCTGAAAAAGGTGTTTAATGAACAATGCCCGTAAACAGACAAGGGATGTCATATGCTAGTGATAGGATACTTCATTGCTCTAACACTTGATCTGGGGTAATCCTATTCTGTTGTAACACATGGGAAAGATTTGTTCAAAGTCATGGTCTCTGCGAAAGAAGGTAGTGGGAGCATAGGAAGGGGCTGACATAGGAACTGGCCTAGGAACCATTTCAACCGGGTAATTGAGCTAGAACTAAGGGGTGGCTAGGTGGCTCAGTGAATAGAGAACTGGCTCTGGAGTCAGGAGGACCTGAATTCAAATGTGACCTCAGACACTTGGCACACTGCTGGCTGCGCCACATTGGGCAAGTCACTTAACCCCAATTGCCTTGCCTTCCCCCCTCCAAAAAGAAAAAATTAAAAAACATGGCAAGATTCAATGAATAATTGTGGTGAGGTCACATCTGAAGCTGCAGTCAAAAACTGAGCATCTTTGTTTCTTTTTTGGTTTAGAGCTATAATTTCATTGGCACTTTTGGTAAGGAAATTCCTACAAATGCAGATTGACACTAGGTTTGCTGCTGATAGTTTTAGAAAGCTGCCTGAGGGCACTGAAAGGCATCCAGGTGGTACAATGTGTCAAGCAGAACCAGGTTCAAATCCAGCTTCAGACACCTACTAGCTGTGTGACTCCACTTCTGTCTCACTTCTTTTTAATGGGGGCAAAAATAGCATTTACATCCCAGGGTTGTTATGAAAATGAAATGAACTAACGCTCATAAAGAGCTTTGCAAATCTTCAATGCTCCATCAATTATTATTATTATTATTATATGGCTTGCCTAGGGTCCTGTGACTAGTATGTGTCAGATAGGACTTAAATCCAGATTTTTCCTGACTCCAGGCTTTCCATCTGAAATACCCTCCTGCACTTCCTAGGGGCAGTTAGATAGTAGAGCAGAGAAAGGCCTGGACTTGAAAGAGTCAGACTAGACCTGGGTTCAAATCCTTCCTAAGACATGTGTGAGCTGTGTGACCCTGGGTAAGTCACAGCCCTTCTCACCCTCAATTTCCTCTGTTATAAAATGGGAATAATAATAGCACTTGCCTCACAGAGCTGTTACAGCAGATTGCTTTGTACACCTTCCAAGGCCGAGCAGACATTACCTCCGGGAGCCCAAAGTCTGATTTAAAGCACGCTCCACCCACTTCGTCCATTTCTTAAGTGTTCTAGGTGGGATGTTAGCCATATCTACCACCTGGGAACCAAGCAGCATGCAAATGCAGAAACTCTAAAGAAAACAAAATACTTCCTAAAGTTTTTTTCTATTCCAATGCTCTGTGATTTTTAAAATTCTAGGGCTTAAAAACAGCAAGGAAAAAAACCACTCTGGCTGTATGACAGCGCTCCCAGGACACCCACGACAGAATTAACAAATATAATAGGATGCGGTGTGGATTGATCATACAAATAAAATGGCCTTAACCTACGGATTCGGGGTTCTCTCTCTCTCTCCCTTTCTCTCCATGTGTTTTAAACAGCAAAGGTTACTAAAGGAGACTGCGGCACCTCCTCTGGGGGCTTTTACAAAGGGAAGAGTCGGTCATCGGAGTGGGACTGAGATAGCTCCACAGAGGTCTTGCCCAAAGTCAGAAGGGAATGGCTCACTTCTCCTGGGGCTGCTCTGTGCTAAGAGTCTCTGATCCCGGAGCTTGGTACCAACATTCTTTCAACTAATCCCTTCAGGTATAAATATCTGCCATGCCAGCTGCCAGCAACCAATCATTTTGCCTCCACACCCAAACGGCTGCCAGGGTATTAGATATTAAACCCTCGCGTTAACACTGGTTTTTGTATTCTGACGGGGAGACCTTTCACGAGGACCTTGAGCTTCAGTTACCAGACATCGGCACATTTCCCCTGGAGCCCCATCAACCCTGGGCAGGGGTGGGGGTGGGGATGGGGGATTGCAAGGGTTGTCTCTGAACCTTAGGGCTGGGACAATGCAAGTACAGAACCACACTGGAGACAAACTAGGGTAGTCAGACTGTTATTCAAAGGTAGAGGAAGGATATTTTTAGGGGGAAGAGTTAGTTACATGTTTGTTTTTTAACGTATCTGAAACAAAAAGATAAGACCATTTCTCATAACCGTGAGCTCTGTCAAACCACAAGAGATCAAGGGTCAGACCCCAAGGTTTAAAGTGAATGATATCTCAGGTCCAAGGACGCATTTATGTTTTGTTTAGTCTCCAACTTCGTTTTCATTTGAGGCTGAGGAGAATAGGGCTGAGGGAGCAGCCTGGGACAACAGAAATAAAAGAACAGATATGTATATGTATGTACATACACAGACGAAGCTTTTGTCTGTCTTCTCTGTGTGACTTCCCTTTGTTTGTGTATCTCCAACTTATCCCGTATATATTATTTCCATGTATTTCCATGTTGCCTCTCCCATTAGACTGTGAACTTCTCGAGAGCAGAGACTGATTTTTTGTTTAATTTTACTCTTAAAAAAATTTTTTTTATTGTTTATTTGACTGTCTTTCGTATTCTAAGCACCTACCATAGTACCTGGGGCATAGGAGGGATTTAACAAATACTTGTTGACTAACAAAGTGAATAACTACATATCTTATCATTTATGCAGAGTGGATAGAGAACTGATTTGGAATCAGGAAGACCCAAGTTCAAATTTGACCTCAGACACTTACTAGCTAGGTGACCCTGGGCAAGTCATTTAATCTTGTTTGCCTCAGTTTCCTAATCTGTAAAATAAGCTGGAGAAGGAAATGGCAAACCCCTCTATTATATTTTTGAACAAAACCCCAAGTAAGGTTACAAAGAGTCGGAAAAGACTGAAATGACTGAATAGCTACCATATCTATCTATCTGCCTGTCTATATTTCTATCAACCTACCATCCATCTCTATCTGTTTTATCAGTCTGTCTGACTGTCTATCTGGTAGCTAGGTAACACAGTAGATAGAGCTCTGGGCATGGAGTAAGGAATACTTGCTTTCAAATATGACCTTAGACACTAGCTGTGTGATCTTGGGCAAGTCTCAGCCTCAGTTTCCCCATCTGTAAAATGAGAGTAATAAAAGCATCTACCTCCCAGGATTGCTGTGAGGATCAAATGAGGTAATATTTGTAAGGAGTTTAACATAATTCCTGGCACACAGTAAATACTACAGAAATATATTATTATTGTGATTATTATTTTACATCTCTATCCACACATAGCCTGATGTTGTGGAGAATACGCTGCATGTGGTATCAGATGCCCTGGGTTATGATCCCAGAGCTGCTTCTATAACAAATTTCCTTCTCTATAAAAATGGAAATGATGACAAACCCATGCTATTTTCCTCCCAGAGTTGTTGTGAGGATAGTGTTTTATAATATATACAGGGACACATAAAATACGATTTAATGCTCTTATTATTACAAATACAGGCATACGATATCCCAGGAGCCCGAGTTCCTTCTCAAGGCCATCTGATCAACAAACGGGGCAAGCAGTTGTTACTTGTGCCTGTTGGGAGCTAATTCTCACATCCGGCTTCTGGTCCCTCCATCAGCCAGGAAACGGAAAATAATGAAATCCGTGTGAATTAGTAAAAACTCTGAATTATAGAATCATGTTTTCCCCTAAAGAAGAGAAATATTTTTCCTTCCTCAATTAAAAACTAGGAGCTTAGAGATAGTTATAAAATAACAGATGGGTCTCTATGAGTCACAAGAACACACAGTGAATGAGATTAATCTGGGGCTAAATTGATGAGATAAAAAAAAAAAAAGAATCCAAAGCTCCTTCTCTCTTTTCCCATCTGTCAAATGCTGCGACTCTGCAGGATTTTTCTGTCTTCTAGTGAGAGTATTCTTGCCCTTGGTGGCAACCTAGTGAGTTTACTAGTTTGGGAGCTTCTGAATCTCCTCATCTTGGAGAAGAGGACCACCATTAGGAAGATGCTACAGTTGAAATGATTAAGAAAACCTGAACCAGGGTATGACTCACTTGAAATAATGACCTTGAGATTAGGGGTCTTCTCCAAGTCCTTCTCTGGAGTGGTGATGAAAGTCAAGAGACCACTGGGCCTCATCATCTGCTCTGACACTTTACCTTCCAAACCACTTGCCTTTACCATCTGCCCTGTTCATTGTTCTTTTACCTGCTAGACCTTGCCAGATGCCCTCTGCATGCTGAGGTCCACCAGGCTTTTTCATTCATCCAGCAGTTGACTGATCTTATATTTGTTTTTCCCTTCTATTAAAAATATGAACTCCTGGAGGTCAGAAAATGAATAGCTTTTCTCTTTGTATTTCCAACATGGTGCTTTGTATTTGGTTAAGTACTTAATACATGCTTTTCCCTTCCTCTCCTCCTTCCTTCCTCCCTTCCTACCTCCCTCCTTCCCTTCCTTCCTTCCTTCCAAAAAAGATTCTCTCTTTATTAATAATTAATTTTTGAATCAGGATCAGGATTTTTCTCCTTTTCTACTTCCTCATCTAGAAACAAACCAGTGCGGGAAATCTTCCTCAAAGACTTACCCAGGCTAAGATCTAATCAGACGGTAAAAAAAATTCTAATTTTTGGCTAATGGGGATATTCCTGTTCATTGTGTTTATTCAGACAAGTATACAAAAATGTGAATTCTCCCTTTTGTCACGTAGGTGATATAAAAATTGGTAAGTCTCTTTGAGAAAGACTTGGTTGATTTCAGTCATCTACCCCCAAGACCCTCATTGGAATATAGCTCAACTCCTCATTATAATTTTTATTCTCTCACTAATTGTTAACCAGAGTTGATTGCCATGCTCAGGAACACTTGCTCTTCCAAGGGAATATAAACTGTGAGCCCACCTCAATGAGGGGTCTTTGGCATGCAGGAATGCCACTGACTTTTTATTAAAATTTCTGGAATTATTCATAAAATGACTAATTATCCAGCAATTATGTCTTTCAAACTTTTGAAACGTCATACTTCCTCCCTCCCTCCTGTCCTTCCTTCCTTCCTCAAACTCTCAGGTTTTCAGACCTTGCCAGACATGGATTAGAACAGATAATGATTCAAAATATCAATTTGATATGCATTTAATAATGATTTAATAATAATTTGATACAATTTAATAATAATTTAATAATGTGCCAGGCACTAAGAATGTGAACGTAAAAATTAAATAGTCTCTGCCTTCAAGGAGCTGATATTCTCTTGTACCAAGATGTAATATGTGGCCTAGAGGCCCACAAGCTTTGGGCTCACATGAACCTGTTCTGATCTTAAAGGCTGATCTTAGAGGGTTTTTTAAAAATTTATTTGTCCCCACTTAGAATTTATTCTAAGAAATCTACAAATATGCTCCTGTCTAGGCTTTCATGAAAGTGAGTACTAGGGTCTTCCATTCCTTTTCATTTTTTTTTCATTTTTTTTTCATTTTTTTCATTTCATCCATTCCTGGAAGTAATGAATGAAAATTTAGCAGAGGAAAGTCTTTCACCCTACCAAAAAAAAAGTACAGAGGGTACTAATGACTCAGGAGTTCAAAAATTTATGTGATGATTTTTCTTAAGTGATATTGTTTGACCTTTGGTCTTAAAGAAGACCAAGACATCAGGAGGGTGATGTCTTGACTTGAGAGTGGATTGGATTTAAGTGAGGCAGAGATGTTCAAAGTCATTAGCCTCACTATCTCCTCCACAGTCCTCTGAGTGCAGTGGTAAGACAAGTCAAGACAATTGGAGTTGGAAAAAAGGGGCATCAAGGTGGTTCAGGGGATAAAATGCCAAACGTGAAGTCAGATAGACTTTTCTTCCTGAGTTCAAATCTGGCTTCAGAAACTTACTAGCTGTGTGACCCTGGACAAGTCACTCTACCCTATTTGCCTCAGTTTCTCATCTGTAAAGTAAACTGGAGACGGAAATGGCAAACAACTCCAGTATTTTTGCCAAGAAAACTCTACATGGGTCATGAAGAGTCAGACATGACTGAAAAAATGACTGAACATCAATAATACCAAAATATGGGAAAGGCTTTGAGCTAGGAGTCCTTGGTTCATATCAGAAGTTAGGGACTCTGGGCAAATCACTTAATATATAGCTGTTAATCTTAGTTACTTCCTCTGCAAAGCGGGAGTGATGCTCGCATCACCTCCCTGAGGGTTGCTGTGAGGCAAGTGCTCAGGAAACCTCAAAGCCTGATGGGAAAGTGAATCCTTAAGCTAGTTTCTCAAGGGTTTGAAAAGCTTTTTCCCTCTTAAGATAGGAATCTCCTTTACACCATTAATTTGCTTAACAGTCTTACATCTCATAGAGAATGCAGCAATGCCTCCCCACACCCCATGATCACAAATGGAGGTTTGTGTCAGTGTTCTCTCTTAGAGTGCCCTAACTTACCAACAGAGGCAACCGGTTTCACACACAACTCAACCGTGCTAGCGTACCTTTCAGGAACAGAAGAGTCACAGCTCTGAGGTCTAAACAGAAAAGTTTATTAAGGTCTCTCCATGGGGAAGCCTTAAAGCCATATACTAAGGCAGGTTTCCAAAGATACCTCCCAGCCCTTGGTCTTAAATAGACCCCAGATCCACGTACCACATGTGATAGAACCCAGCTGAACAGAATTGTGAGAGGGGGGAGTGCAATTACAAGGGTATGAAGGCCCCAAGGTGTGGAGACACCAACCAGGAACAGAGGGTAACCCCACGCAAGAGAGTCCTGAGCAATGCAGTATCCCCTGGCAGGGGACAGTGCAATATGCCCTGACCTCCACGTGACCCAACTAATTCCCGGGCCTCAAACACTTCCCTGTGGCATGACACAACCGCTTGCAATGTGAACCTCACAGGTTTGCTGTATTTTTAAATGAATTCTTTACTATGAAGGCTGGAGAGGACAAAATAAAAAAGTCAAATAGGAAATTTTCTTATGAGAAAAAGGTTCAAATCTTTATTTGAGAAAAAGAGAAGGAAGGAAATAAGTGGTTAGTAATCATCTAGTATGAGCCAGACATCGTACTATGCCTTTTACAACCATTATCTCATTTGATATTCACTATGATCTTCACTATGATAGAAGCTAAGTGAGTTGCCCAAGATCTCATGTCTGAGGCCAATTATCAATTGTCACCATTACATGTTTGATGTTCAGATATATTTATTTGGTCCCGGCCTCTCTTTTGACCCATTTCCAATTACATGTCACATAGGCAAAACTGCACTCATTAGCCAGTGTTAACCTTTCCTGACCTCCAATATTGCATCTCCATTTGCCTATTGGATATCTCCAGTGGGCTTTTGCCTTTTGTTCTATTCCTGGAGCTTAGCACAGTGCCTGATCCAGGGTATTGTACACAGGGCTCTAACGCCAATGTGTTATGTTCAGGTTCCATGTTGGGATGAAATGAGGCACTCAGGCATCGCTGAACACTTAACAAAGGAGGTTTACTTTGCTGTAACACAGCAAGGACAGACAGCAGGGATAAAGAGTCTCTGGAGGTGATGCCCTCATCTCTGTGTGTCTGGAAGATGCTATGGGTTAGGCTCTATATTGGCCCAGGCCAGGTAGCTGCATCAGAGAAGCTGGAGCCAATCAGGATTCACTATCATGGGAAAGATGCTAGGGAAGATAGGACCCAAAGATGTTGAGGAAGGGGCTTCCTTGGGGAGGAGAAAGTTGTGTCAGGGTAAATAAGGGGAGCTGGGCCAGGCAACTTCTGCCCTAGCACACAGGGCAAACACTTGGTGACTGATTGCTAGAATCCTGCCTCACTATCTTGTATTTACTTCCTCTTTATTCTGTTTACACTTCTATTGTACATATTTGTCTCCCCTGATAGAATGGAGGCACCTTGAGAGTAAAGACTGTCCCACTCTTTCTGTTTGAAACACCAGCATCTACTACAATGCTTGGTGTATAGCAGGTACTTAATAAATGCTTGTTAATTGATTAAAGCCCGACGACAGCATGTACTGGCCTCCCTTTCCCTTAAACTCTCCTCTCCTGGCTAAGCATCCCCAGCTCCTTCAGCCAGTAGGGTTGATCAATCTAGTGGTGAAAGGATTTCAGAGACTACGTGACCCAAGCCTTTCACCTAAAGATGAGGAAGCTGAGTTTGAGGGATTTGTCCAAGGTCAAACAAGTAAAGCTTTAGAAGTGGGATATGAACCTAATATTCCTCTGGCCAGAGTCAGTATTCTTTGCCCTGTGTAACAGTATCTTCTTCTACCACATGATTTCCAGGCTGCTCACTGTCATAGCCATCTTCCTTTGGACATGCCGCACTCGGTCAAATTTTTTCCTCTACAAATTACTGTCTTTCAGATTTTCCTGCTTGCTTTGTAACATCTTTTCTAAAATGTGATATCCAGGACTGAATGGAATAACTCCGTATGTGATCTGGCCAGGGCAGACACAGTAGAGTCACAGGCTCCCAGAGGTAGAGTCCCTAGAAGAGACCGTAGGTCATTTAGCCCAAACCTCTCATTTTACAATGAGAAAAATGAGACCCCAAGAACTTAACTGACTTTCCAAAGGTCACACCAGTAGTATGTGGAAGAGCCCGAATTCACACACAGACTTTCTGACTTCAAAGTGTAGTGATCTTTCTAATATGCCGCACTCCCCTCCACCTCCCTTGTTCTGGATATTTCTTACCTCAATGTGTTTCTGATCAGCAAGGTGGCACAATGAATAGAGTACTGGACTTGGGGTTGGGAAGTCCTGAGTGCAAATGTTGCCCCAGATAGTCACTTACCCTTTTCAGTCTCAGGTTCCTCATCTTACAGATGAGGATAATAACACCTACCTTACAGGGTTGGTGAGAAGATCAGACAGTGTTTGCATACCTTAAAGTGCTGTCTATAGTAATAGTTTAACTGATTTTATTATTTGTGTACTATGGATGCTCTCTCCTCCAAAGCAACCTATCAGTGCCTTCTTACCCTATGTGATTCCTGTTATATTGTTCCATAAATCCTCTGTGTGATGAATGAATAAACCAAAGATAGAGTTTCTGGGTAATTAATAATCAGTTTATTAATTAGGCTAGCCAGCAACCAATAAATTGATGGTCAGTGGTTTTTCTCAAAAAACCAAAGACCCCCAATGGAGAAACTAAATGCCTTGAATACCTCTGTGAAAGGGAATGCATCTGACAAGTGAAAATCAACCCTGATTGGTAGACATTTAATGAGGAGGTGGGCTAGAAGTCCTCCTCCTGCAGCACCTCCAGCAATCTGGACAGGGGAATCCATCTGCACTGGACCACTCTGGTTAGTTTTCTCTTTCATGGGCTTAAACGCTAATGGAGGACTACAAGGACAGGGTTCATTTCCTCTGGACTAAGAACTCATCTAGATTGGATTCTGTTTACAGAAGTAAGGTCTCCTAGTTGGGTGGGGTCCAGCCCAAGACTGAAGAGTGTGTTCCTGAGGGTCAGGGGTCATCTCTATCAGGCATGTTCTTCAGAGGCTGACCTTCCACAGGAACTGGGCCTCAATAAAGAAACAGAAGAGGAAAGCCTGGATCCTAATTTAATAATTGGTTATTGGTTCTTAATATTGGTTGTTATGGCTGTTGGTTATTAATATAATAGAAAAGGTGCAGCTAGGTGGTCCAGTGAATAGAGCACCAACCCTGGAATCAGGAGGACCTGAGTTCAAATATAGCCTCAGACACTTAACACTTTCTAGCTGTATGACCTTGGGCAAATCACTTAATACTGATTGCCTCATTTCCCCTTTCCAAAAAAAAAAAACCAAAACAAAAACCTAACTAAAACCAAAAAAAAGAAAAGAAAAATAATTTCTCTCATATGTAAAAGACCTACCTAATCCAATAAACATTTATTAAGTACTTAATATATGCCAGTCAGTGTCTAAGCACCGGGGAATACAATTAATAAAAAGAAAGACAGTCTCCTGCCTTCAAGGAGCTTGCAATCCAATGGGAGAGACAACTCACAAAAGGAGGCAGGCAGGAAAGTGTGTGTGTGGTGTGGGTGTGTGTGACAAGGGACCCCTAGTGCAGGGGTATCTTGTTCCATGGAATTGAAACCAGGTGGAGAAGCAGATACAAAGTGGAGTAAACCAAAGAGTCCAGTTT
Source organism: Pseudochirops cupreus (assembly GCA_028627135.1). NCBI lineage: Eukaryota > Metazoa > Chordata > Mammalia > Diprotodontia > Pseudocheiridae > Pseudochirops > Pseudochirops cupreus. The sequence goes on along the minus strand of JAQQSU010006033.1, from coordinate 107 downwards.
CTGCCTTCTGTAAAGAAAAGTATTGAGAGGAGATTGGTATTCTGCCCTCCAGCTTCAAACCAAAAGGTAGAGGAGAATGAGAGAGGTAGTGCCAATCAAGGCTTGAG
>JAQQSU010006032.1:0-13634 GCA_028627135.1 Pseudochirops cupreus | reverse complement strand
GTCAGCACCTTCTCTGCAATTTAGGGTCTTACAGAATTGCCTAGAGCATCAAGTGTTTAAGTGATTAGTTAGGACTTGAACCCAGATCTTCCTGGCTTTGAGACTCACTCTCTATTTTGCTATATTGCCTCCATTTCTCTGTATTCATATTATTTGTCATTTCTTCTCATTTAAAAATATTCTATTTCATTTATATTCCATAATTTCTTCCACCTTTTCTAATCATTGGACCCATGGATTATTTACATTTTTTCTGTTAATAATGCTGCTAATAATATTTTTTCTTTCTTTCTTATTTTTTTGGAGGCAATCGGTGTTAAGTGATTTGCTCAGAAGCACACAGTTAGTGAGTATCTCAGGTCCTCCTGACTTCAGGAGCAGCGCCCCATCACCTGTGCTGCCTAGCTGCCCTGTAATAATATTCTTTAACAGATAGATCTTTCCTTCCACTCAATATCATATTAAGGTGCACACCTACTCAGGAGACTGCTAGGTCAAGGAATTTGAGCATGTCGTATAATAACCTAATTCCTTTTCAAAAAGGTTGGGCCACTGAGGAACCCTAATCGAGGCCAGGCAGAGTGTCTGATTTAGGGCCGTGGAAGTTTTTCCAGTCTCTGTTTCTCAAAGAACATGCATGGAAAAATCCTGTTGCCCTTATTTGAATGAAATTTTGCTTTGGTCTCATTTCTCAGAGAGTTCCTTGTTTTGTGGTTTGGGAATGAGGAGCTTGAAGCATATATTAGTAGGAAAATATTTTCTCCTTATAAGATTTCAAACAGATTTTCAACAACAAAGTATAAACACTGTGCATTGTTCATCAGACTTGGGGTCTCACTCAGTAGTATTCTGCTATTCTATGGAGCAGTTATCATGGGTAGACCGGAGCATTTGTCTCCTAAACCATTCCCATCCCCTCATCCCCACAAAGCTGAAGTACCTAAATTTAGATGGATGAAGGTGTAGATAAGTGTCCTTATACATACCGACTTTCCAGGAACTTTTTTCTATCTCCCTCCCTCTATAAATGTCTAGTAAATTGTGTCTTGAAGCTTTTATGGTCTCTCTAGTCATTAAACATTCCTCGTCTTTCAGTTCCTCAGTGGGCACATCCTCCCTTTGCTGGATGTGATCCTCTCACAATAATTGGCTCTGTCTTCACTTATTTTAAGTGGCAACTTGCCTTTTATTCTATTTCGTCTCGGCTTTCCCCTTTCTGTTGGTTTCCATGGCACCTATGGCTCTCATGTTCCTTTTGGGTAGATTATCTAATTGCTGAAACTCACAGACCCACAGATGGCTAGAGCTGAAAGAGACCTTTCAGTGAATTGTCCAATCCAGTTAACTTATTTTTACAGCTGAGGAAACTGAGCCCAAGAGAAGAAATGACTTGAGCGCAGTCACACAGCTGGAGGGTAATTTAGCTGGTAATCAAATTTCAGTTGCCTGACACCAATCCCACACTCCATCAAGCCCTGCTCTACAAATTGCCCCAGAGACATTCTTTACTTCTTCCACATACTTGTTGAAGATACCTTCCTTTGTTTAGTGGAGAGAAAAAAAAATGATTTTTCAGAAAACATCAGGTAAGGGAGCAAGTTGTTGGCTCTTCTTGTGTGTCTAGGCCCTGCTCAGGTACAGCCATACTCAAAGCCAGGAGGACAGTGAAGCAGATATATAAGTCATTGTCCTGAGCGCATAACTTAGCCACTGCACAAAATGGTCTCTCTGAAAGCAAAAGCCAACTCCTCTCGAAGATAGAATAGCATTTCTTGGCTTCCTACCCAGTAAAATTATCTATTTTCAAAACAGACCTTAAAAAAATGAAAGAAAACAAAAGAGACAGTGTGTATTTATGTAACTTTTTTGTCGGGTAATAGAAAGCCCTTTTTCTCTGGCTACTGCCTGGGTACAGAATGTGTTCCCAAGATAGAAGCTGTTTGGAAAAGCAGTGGATTCTCCTGAGATTTCCCTTTGTTCATTACTCAAGTCCATCTTCCTTGTTGAACAGTAAGTCGTGTTAAAGAGACTTTTTTACATTATGAACTAAAAGTTCTTAGGAAACACTACTGGGGGACTGTGAAGCTTAAACTTTCTTGTTCTCTGGAGCATAGCTGTTCCCAGGTAGAGGACAAGGCAGGGAAGACTGGATAAGCAGGGGGTGATTCAACAGAGAAATTGAAGAGTTGGTAGGTGGGAGGCTGAGCATGTAAAGTGATTAGAATTGAGTGCCATAGTTTGGGAATTCTGAACTTGGACTGATTTGGATCTTTGGATTATTATGGTCCACCAAGTCACGGACTTAAGCTATAACATAAGAGACTTTGTTGGGAGGCTTGTAGGAGGCTAAAATGAAGTCAGTCATTGATTTGTTGGTTGGTTATGAAAGAAACTAAAATGAGGAAAATTCAGGCTATCACATATGGTAATAACATGTTGTATTTGAGTAGCCCTTGTGCTCTGCTGGAGCTTTCTGAAGTCTTAGAACACTGATCTACCCCGATCTAACCATTCTTCCTGGCTTATCATGACTACCATTTTTTTTTCATCCAGTGTCTTTTTTCTAGACTTGATATATTCTCTGGCTAGAGAAATTCTTCTTTGGTCGGCTATTGCCTGTCTTCCTATATTCTACCCCATACACCCTGGATCAAGTCCATTCAATCTGGTATGCTATTTATTCCAATCACTCACTCTTCCTACCCCGTTGATCCCTGATATGTCCAACCCTAGCCAACTTCCACCAAAGTCACTAATAGTTTATAGGCAAGCCATGAATTAAGCATTTCTAAAGCCCACTTTTAGGAGTTTCATACTTTTTGGTCCAACAATAAATGATTATTGTATAATAAGCACTAGGTTATGTGGAGGAAGAGATTGTTCCAAGGCCTTAAGAAACATTATTGACAAAGTTGAAAAATTAAGGGAAACTTAGCTGTGAATAGAAGAAAAATTTAAAAGTAGCTTCAAAACTAGAGATATAGGACAGAAGAGATTATGAATGAAAATATCAGTAATAGATAATTTTAAAACTCTTGCAAAAAGGCAATGGCCAGTGCAGCTAAAATAAGAAGAAAAGATAAAGATAGGGAAAAATCCTTGCATCAAACATCTATGACAAAAGTCCAACATCTGACATATAGGGATTTGGCAGAAATCTCTAAGGCTAAGAACATTCTTCAAAAGACAAGTGGTCGAAGGACAAGAACAATTTTTTAAAGACAATATATATAAACTATCAGCTATCATATAAAAGAGTATTCAATTTTACTTAAAATAAGAAAAGTGAGTACAAGTTAAAATAACTCTATAGTGTCATTTTACAATATCAGATTTGCAAGAAAGGTAAAAAATGGAGAAAAAATTTGGAGGGGCTGTGGGAAGATAGACATGCTATTTCGCTATTGGAGCTAAGTATTAGTCTAACAATTTTGGAAAATATTGAGGAATTATCCAGGAAGCATTAAGAACTTTCTGTATGCAAAGCACTTTATTGGACATTTGGGATACAGGCATAGGGTGTTGTTGTTTTTTTGGCAAAGATACTGGCGTGGTTTACCATTTCCTTCCCCATCTCATTTTACAGATGAGAAAATTGAGGCAAACAGGTTAGGTGACTGGCCCAGGGTCACATAGCTAGTAAGTGTCTGAGGACAGATATGAACTCAGAAAGATGAGTCTATGACTGCAGGCCTGCCACTGTATCCACTGTGCCACATAGCTGCCAACAACACACACACACACACACACACACACACATATATATATATATATATATATATATATATATATATATACATATAAATGAGAATTTGAGAAAGAGGGAAGGTCTAGAAAGATTCCTCATAGGAAATGACCCATGAACTAAGCCTCGAAGTAAGCTAGGGACTCTTGGAGGTGGAGGTGAGGTAGGAATGTAATACAGGCATAGGGAATATTTTGTGCATTGGTATAGAAGGAGAAAATGGAGTGCCAAGTTTGGGAACCAAATAGGCTAGTTTGGTTGGATCATAGAGTGTGTGAAGGGAAGTAATATGAAACAAATTATGAGATGTGAGAGTTATAATATTTTATACCAGAGGCTCTAGAGAATCACTGAAGATTTTCAAGCCAAAGAATGGCTTGAGCACAGTCAGACTTGCTCTTTAGGAAGACAGATTAGAAAGGGGAAGCCAAGAGTCTGATGAAGAGGCTATTGTAATAATAGACAACAAGTTACAAAGACCTAACAAATGGCAGCCATATAAGTGAAGGGAATGTATGTGAGAGATGTTGCAGAGGTTGAATCAACAAGATTTGGCAACTGCTTCTATAGTGGAGGATGGGCAGGAAGAGTTGAAGATGACCCAAAAGTTCTAAACCTGAGTGGCTAGGAGGTTGGTGGAGGGTTTTCTTAAGAGAAATAGGGAAGTTGGGAAGAAAGATAGGTTCAGGGCAAAAGATAATGAGTTCTCTTTTGGGCGTGTTGAATCCCAGATGCCTATTGGACATCTAGGTGGAAGTGTCTAATAGATAATTGGTGATATGGGACAGAAGAGAAAAATTATAGCTGGATGTATAGATCTGGCTATGGGAGCTGACAAGACTGCTGCAAGAGACAGTAGACCAGCAGTTCTCAACCTGTGGGTTATGTTCAATTGATAACAATGAAAATACATCCTGCATATCAGATAGATTCATAACAGTAGCAAAATTACAATTATGAAGTAGCAACCAAAATAATTTTATGGTTGGAGGTCACCACAACATGAGGAACTGTATTAAAGGGTCGTGGAATTAGGAAGGTTGAAAACCACTGGTATAGACTAAGAGGACATAGGACAGAGCCCTGGAAGGGGTGGTATACATGCAAAGGGGTGGGACATGGTCTAGCAAAGAGACAGAAGGAGTGATTAGATAGATGACGAGAGAACAACCAGGAAAGACCAATGTCATGAAAATCCATGAAGAGAGTTTTCAGGAGAAAGGAGTCAATAATATCAAGCAATAAAGAAGAATGAGGTCTGAGAAAAGGTCATTAGATTGAGAATTTAATGGATTATTCAAAACCTCTGGAGAGTAGTTTCAGTAAAGTGGTGGGGTTGGAAGTTAGCTAGCAAGAGATCAGAAGTGAGAAGAGAGGAAATAAAAGCAGGAGCATGGTACATATGGCTGTTTTAGGGGTCTGGTTATAAAAGAGAGGGGAAATATGACAATTGTTTGTTGGAATAACAGGTCAAGTGGAGACTTTTGAAGGATATGGGGAGATGCAGGAATATATTTAGGCAACAAGGAAAGAGCCAATAAATAAAAAAGGCCAAAGATTATTTGGAGAGGGAGTGATGGAGGGAGCAAGTTCTGAAGGCATTGAGAAGTAATGGGATTGAGGGTACAAGTAGAAAGATTGGCCTTGAAAGAAAGACGGCACCTCTTCCTCTGAGATCTGAGCAAAAGAGAAGAGTGTAAAGAATGATGCTTAGGGGATTTGAGGTTTAAAAATAAAAGAACGATTGAGTTTACCATAATCTCTACTTTCTTAATTAAATATGAGATAAGATTCTCTGTTGAAGGAGAGGGGAGGGCATGAGGATGCAGCTTATTTTGCTTGAGGCAGAATGTGAGATGGAGGGATAGGAGGTTATGGTTTGAGAAAGCATTTTCAGAGTAGGCCCAACAATTGCGAAAGAAGGTGAGAACAAAAGTTTGACCACTCCTGAGTGCCACAGCATTAGAGTGAAGGAAAGTTTCCTTGATTTGAGGAGGCTGATATTTGTGTTATTTCTAACTGATGAATACCCATAGCACTTTCTATACACCTTTAACGCTCGACTTGAGTTATCTGGGTACCCATCTTACCTCCTCCAACTTAACCGTAAACTTCAGGCAGGGAAAAAGAAGTCTCTTTCATTTTCTTCCAGGACCAGTACAGGGCTCTATAGGAAGCTGGCAGTGAATAAATGTTAGATGGAGGAGTGAATGAATTGTCTTCAACTTTTTGGCAAGGTGCTCTGCCTATCTGACCTTGCTCCTAAAATAAGAAATTCCAAACAATAAAAACCTTATCAGAACTAATGAGCAAAATGTGTATTTGCTGAAACACCACCAGATCCATAATTAGGAATTTTTGTACTTGGGACAAACACCACAAACTGCACCCAAGCATAAAAAGCATGCTACCAAACAGTACTTTATGGGGACAGAGACAGAAATATTTGTAAACCGTGAGGCTGCTTCTAGGGAGATTGCTTACAGGAAAGAGGATGTGTAGCTTCCTATTTCCACTAATTTTTCCTCATAACTAGGCACTAAAGTAATTTATTTCTACACACCGTCATCCTTTCAGGCTCCCATGTTCATAACCTCAATATTATCCTTTACTGTCTACTCTGTCTCTCTCTACAAATCCAGTTAGTTACCAGATCTATTTCTACTTGTACATATCTTGTGTAAGACCCCTTCTCTCTGCACTCTCTTCATAGACCTTCATTGCCTCTAGACTGAAGGTAGCTAGGTGGTGGATCAAACCCTGGAATTGGAATCAGGGAGATATGAGTTTGAATCTTACATAAGACACAGTTGAGTGACAACAGTCAATTAACTTCACCTCTTAGCCTCAGTTTTCTCATCTGTAAAATGGGGATAATATAGCTCCTACCTTAGGGAGATGTGATAATCAAGTGAGATAGCAAAGATAAAGCTCTTTTCAAACCTAAAATGCATATGTAATATTAACCCAGGGGGAAATAGCAAGTGGCCAGACTTGAGAAATGGAATGTCTAGTATGAGAAATAGCAAGGAGGCCAGTGTCATTGGATCACAGAGTATTGAGAGAAGAGGGGTGTAAGGTGTAAGAAGACTGGAAAGGTAAAAAGGAGGCTGGTTATGGAATTTATATGCTATCATATATGCTGAAGAACTAAGTCATTGAGTGCCTATCCAACTGCATGTCATAGTCTACTCAAAATACATTGTTCTTATGTATGATACAAGATATATTTGGAAATCTAAATCTTTCCCATTCCTATATGATAATGTTGTTGTTTTTGCCTCTCTTCTAGATTGTTCTTCAGTTCTGTTTATTTGCATTTCCAATCTATTGTTCTTTCTTTTGTTCCTGTGGTGAGGCTTGCCATTGCAGATTTCAGTTTTTCTGTTCTGCCCATTATTTTTGCTATGAAGACATAAATTCTGCTCTCACAATTCTCATTTCTCTTTTGAACCACTCAGAAGTAGTATGTTGTGGTTCCATGTTCTCTTCAGATTCCACAGGGTCCTCCATCCCAAGTGTTGGATCATTTTCCTGTATTTTGCAATATTCATTTATGAATGTCTGGACTCTTTTACTAGATCTAGAGGTCATATTTCCTGCCCTTGTTACTGTTTTTCCTTTTGATTTATCTGTTTACATTCAAGGTCTTTGGTTTTTTTCTTCCTGAGATGTTTGGTAATTTCAGTGCCCCTCCCCTTTTTCCCACTTTGTTCACTTTCTGACCCCTACCCCTCTTACTGTAGTTTCCTTGGGAGAAACCCCTTTAACCTCCTTTCATTTCGTGGTTCACCAGTCTAGGTCTCTGCCCCAAGTGACTTTTGGGTGACAGATGTTGTGTTCTTTCCTTAAGACTTAATGGAATGCTTTACAGCTCCCCAACCACTCCCACACAGTGTCCTGTCCTGGTTTGTGCCTTCCTCTTTTTGTTCCTTCATTCTTTTGCCTGACTCCAGCAGTTTGGAGCTTTACAGCATTGGTGCTATGGGGTTATGTTCCTAGTTGGCTTTTGTTCCTAAGTAGCTGAGACAGATTGGCTGGCTCTTGTGATTGCAGCTTGGAGCCTGGATCTCCATAGCACTGGGAAGAGGGAGAGGGGTTTGGGATGAGAAAGTGAGTTTGGTTGTAAATCGCTGTCATGTCTTTGGGTCTGCTAGCGCAGTCTCACTGACAGTAGTATGAGAGATATGGGAAGGATACTGAGAGAACTCAGAGTAAATGAACTCATGTGACCCAGAAGATCTTCCCATTTCTCTAATGCTGATATACCTCAGAAATCTCCAAGGTGACTAAATAAAGTAACATTTTTAAAAAATAAGGAAACCTAAATTTGACTTTTTAAGAGTAGTCCAATTTAAATAACATATAGTTAACCAACCTACATGGTAAGTTTCAAAACACAAAATATGTGGAGTTTGTGTATAAAATTTGCCATCCCATTTTCTAAATAACCTGGGCCTTTGGTAGAATTAGTCATTTGCACCATGGTCAGTAATGTCCATCTCTCTTCCACCAGGCTGTAAGACTTTATGTGAGTATGTACATACATATATGCACACATATATCTTTGTGTATATATGTGTATAGTTTTATATATAATTATATATACTAAAAACTATATATGGTTCTTAATAACTAATTTTTTTGATTTGCATGTGTGATTGTGATCTACTTTGGAATACCTGTCAGCTTTTCTGATTTTTGGTCATTAAGTAAATTCCCATTCAGCATTTAGTCTTCTAGATTACTTTTATTAAGTGCTACTCTGTGCTACACAAGGGCATGGAGATATAAATCAATTAATTACTTAGTATTCATTAAGTATCTGCTACATCCTAGGCACAGTACTTGGTGCTGGTGATACAAACAGAAAAAAGAAATAGTCCTGAGCTCAAAGAGTTTATAGTCCCCCGGGTAGACAACACACACACACACACACACACACACACACACACACACACACACACAACAAAAACATAGATACAATCAATCAATAAACATTTATTAAGCACCTACTATGCATCAGGCATGGCTCTAGGAACTGAGGATAGAAGTATAAAGAATGAAACAATCTCTACTTGAATGGAGCTTACAATCTGATTGTGAGGTGGATGACACTAGCAATTCAGGGTATCAAGGAAACCCCCATGTAGAAAGTAATGCTTGAGTAGAGTTTGGAAAGAAACTAGATATTTTAAGAAATCAAGATAAGAAGGGAGTAAATCCTGGGGATTGGGGCAGCCAGTGCAGAGACACAGGGGATGGAATTGAAGGGCTATGTGTAGGGGGGAGCATCAAGGAGGCCAGTAAGATTGAACCACAGGGTATATAAAGGACAATAAGGTATGATGAGGCTGGAAAGCAAAAAAATGAAATGCTCTCTGCCCTCAAGTCATACAGTCTACTGGGGGAAAACAACACATGCACAGATAAATTTTTAAAAAAATACAAATTGTTTGGTGTGGAGGAAGGACTGCTACAAGTAGGGGGAATCTGGAAAGACCTCACCTGGAAGATGGCATTTGAGCTAGGCATTTTTGAAGGGAGCTAGGAATTCCAAGAGGCACAGGTGAGGGAGGGAAAGGATTCTAAGCACGGGAAAAAAAATCTCTACAAAAATAAAGAGGCAGGAGATTGAATTTTATGTTTGGGGGACAGTAAGTAGACTGGTTTGACTGAAATTTCAATTACACAAGGTAGGATAATATGAAATAAACCTGGAAAAACAAGCCAGAGTCCTATCTGTGTGTAGGGCTCCAAATGCCAAAGGAGCTTGTATTTAACCTAGAAAAAATAGCGAGGCATGGAAGTTTCCTGAGCAGGGGAATGACACGATTCAATCTTCTCTGTAGTAATAGTAATTTGGCAGTTATATGAAGGCAGAACTTGATGTGGAAAAGCCTAGATATAGGGACCTCAATCAGAAAGCTAATACAATTGTCCTCATGTGAAATTCTGAGGGCCTAGCCTAGACTGGTGGCTGTATGAGTGAAGAAAAGGGGGGATGAAGGAGACAGATATACAGAAGAGTATCAGTTACATCTTTAAGATCTGAGGTTAGGAGGAGAAAATGCAGTGACGTAGCAATCTTTTAATTTGCTCAGAGCACTGTTTCTCATGAACCATATTCTTTATTTCATGGCTCAAATAACTGCCTAAGTCAATTGAGTTTGGGGATAGAAACAAAACTTTAGTGACCTCAGTTCCAGGTCAACTGTTTTAATTGTTTGTGTTTTGTTTTGTAGTCCTGCTGGGAATGATTTGGTCCATTTTTATTGTTGACAAAAAATAAAAAAAAAAGATTTCAAAGTCGGTTTTGGCCACATGATGTACTCCTACTCCTGACCTCCTGCATTAGGCGCCCAGCTTCAGGCTTCATTCTGTGCCCTGTCTCATGCCCCATTGGGATCTGATGGTGTTGCATTTCACTGTGTTTCTTGGCTTTGTGACTTTGCTCAGTTCTCTTTTTAGCCTTGCTCTTTCACTTTGGGAGATCGTGAGGTCACAGGGAAAAGGAAGGTTATCATAGTGGCTCAGGATCTTCAGGCTAGAGAGAGATCACTAGAGAATCTTAGCCTTGGAGATCTCTCTGTCCAACCCCATCATTTTACAGGTGAGGAAACCAATGGTCTGAGGTTAAGTGATTTTCCTAAGGTCATAGGCTACTAAGTAAGTGGTGGATCTCGAATTGGAATACAGGTCCCTATGTCTAGTGCTAGTTACTGGACTGATAATAGAATCAGAGAAATAGGGAATTTTAGATTTGGAAGGGACCTCAGCAGACATCAAGTGCAAACCATACTGATAAGGAATCCCCACTATGATTTACCGGACAAGTGATCATCCATTCTCTGCTTGGAGACCTCTAGTGAGGAGGAATACACCACTTCTCAAGGTTGCCCATTCCACTTTTGACTAGGTCTGATTGTTAGAGAGATTTTTTCTGACATCAACTCTAAATTTCCCTCTTTTAAAATTTTTTAAAAAAGTTTAATTAATTATTCTATTTACTTTCAGTTTACAACACTCATTTCCACAATCCCTTGAGTTCCAAATTTTCTTCCCCTTCTTTTCTCCTCCTACCCTGCCCCCATGGCAGTATGCAATCCAATATAGGTTCTACAAATACCTTCACATTAAACCTTAGTCAAGTTGTAGAGAAGGGTTATAACCAATGGAATGAACGAGAAAGAAGGAACAAAACAAAAAAGAGAGAGAGTAAGTAGTTTGCTTCAATCCACATTCAGATTCTGTAAATCTTTCTCTGGATGTGGATAGCCCTTTCCATCATGAGTCTTTTAGAGTTGTCTTATAGCCTTGCATTGCTGAGAGGAGCTGAGTCTATCCAAGTTAGTCATCACAGATATGCTGTGTCTGTAATTGTGTTTGGTATTCTCCTGGTGCTGCTCCTCATTCAGCATCTGTTTATTTAAGTCTCTCCAGGTTATTATGAAGTCAGTCTGCTCCTCATTTCTTATAGCACAGTGGCTCTCAACCTATGGGGCTGTGACCTCTTTGGGGAGTCAAACAACCCTTTCACAGCGGTGACCTAAGAACGTCAGAAAACACATATTTCCGATGGTTTTAGGAACTGAGACACCTCTCCTCTATCTGTCTCCAGGTGGGTCCGCCCACATGCAGATACCCCCACATACGAGTATTAAAGGGTTGTGGCATTAGGAAGGTTGAGAACCACTGTTATAGCACAATAATATTCCATTTCACATTCATATATCACAACTTGTTTAATCATTCCCCAATTGATGGGCATTTCCTTGATTTCCAATTCTTTGCCACCACGAAAAGGGCTGCTATAAATATTTTTTTACATGCAGGCCTCTTTAAAAATTTAATTTTAAGGATTACCAAGATCTAAAATTTTTGGGAACAGAGAGCAATTTGTGCTTTTTTTGGGAGGAGACCTAATAAAGTAGTTTGTCGGGTTTTTAAATGGTATATTTAGTTAATCCTTTAAACATCTCTGGCTTTAGTTAACATCTTGTATATAAAGTTACATTCAATTGTTTTAGATTAAATTTTGGTTTTTTGTTATTCTGAACTTGATAAACACCAGCAAGCATGAACATTACCATATTCAAAGGAGAACATAAAAAAGGAGCATATATGAAGCTATGAGTCTCCATTGTGTACAGCTTGTTTTTTAAAGTGTATAGTAAATTTAGCAGGTTCATTTCAAAGTTGTCCTGCTAATGTGTTTTTCTTGGAGCTTCCTGTGTTTATCTTTGTATTTTTAAAACACTGCTTGGTGTTCTGATCCTTTTTTAAAAAAATCTATCACTACTATCCTTCCCCTCCAAAAAATACTCCCTGTCACCTGTAATCAGTAAGTATAGTCTATAGAATCCAGATTGAGGATGAGACTAAGAAGGTATTTCAGAGTGGTAGGTGGTGTGTGTAATGTGGAGGTAAAGATATAGGCATAATCTGAATATCATAACACACAGGAGCGGGGCTCTTTGGTCTCCCATCAGATCTTTGCTGGAGAGCCTGCCACTCTGGTTAAGCCTTCCTGATGAAAGATCAAAGGACTTCACTGGTTCCCTTCAACTGTGCCTCAGACTGGTCTGCCTACCCACTACTGTCACTTCCCAGCCATACTGATTAAAATTTCTTCAGGGTGTCCTTAAAGCCTTCCTCCTGCTCTCCCTGGTTATGATTATCCCCCTTTAGCTGACTCTGCAGAAATGGGGGCATCTGTTGGTGTCTATTCTCCATATGGGTCTAGCTCAGCAACATCATGCAGCAATAACCCGTGTTTCTATGGGGCAAAGTGATTTCTTTATGATAGTTCTGTAAGAAAAGTAGCATAAGCATTATTATCCCCATTTTACATATGAAGAAACTGGACTAAGGTTCAGAGTGTTAAATATTCCCTGAGTGACTCTGGGTCAATAGTTCCTCTCGAAGTACTTAAAAGAGTATTTGGAGCTAGCCCTTCTGACTTAAAATCTAGTTTTACTTCCACTTGCTTTGTCAACATACATGTTAAAATGGGAACAATACGGATATAATCATGGCTCCTGCACAATGATAATATGCCAATTCATGAAGAATTCCATTTTTGACACACAACTGCCAAAACAATTTACCTAACTCACAAATCTGACCATTTTACTCCCCTCTACTCAACAGCAATCAATTAATCAAGCAGTTTTATTTGTAATTATTAAGTACCTACTCTGTGCCAGGTTACCCCCTCCCCATTCCCTACTAAGCACTGGGGATACCAAAGGAGGCAAATGACAGTTCCTATCCTTGTGGTATAAATTCTGGAAGATCTATATTACTTCTAGGATCAAATATATTTGAAGCTTTTCATAACCTAACCCTTTCCCATATTCCTAGTCTTTTTATCCATTACCTCCACCTCTATGTACTGTAAGGTCCAGCCATATTGATTTGCTATCATATACAACACTTCCTCTTTCATCTTCAAATCTTTGCACTGACTGTCTCCTTTACCTGGAATGCTCCCTCCTATTGTTTATTACTTCTATCTCATAGAATCCTTGTCTTCTTCCAAGACTCAACTGTAATAGTAATGGGAATTTGAAGATCTTCCCTGCCTCTTAATAGACCAAATGTAATCATATGGAGTCTGTGGTAGGAGGAGTTTGCTAAATGGAGTTTGCAGGAAGGGTGGAGCAGAGCCCAGAGGAAGCTGTGAATCAGAGCAGTTAGAGCTGGGGGGGAGAGAGGATGCAGGCAAGCAGACAGCTAGCTTTGAGAATTGTATCAGCAAGCACCCCAGCACACCCAGGGTGGCTGCTAGCACAGGTTCTTAGATCTGCTTTTCTAAAGGAAAACAACTCAAAATGGGTTAACAATCTTACTTTAATCGATCAAATATCATTTACCTAGTTCAGGG
>JAQQSU010006031.1:0-13634 GCA_028627135.1 Pseudochirops cupreus | reverse complement strand
ATCCAACTGAGACTTAAGATACACAGGCACTGTGGTAGGGAGATCCATCCTGCCCTACCAGAAAGTCAGAGGGGCAAGGGGGAGGACATTGGAGAGAATAGATTGGGGGAGGGGTTATACAATGGGATGGCTGTTTTGGGGTGGTGCGTACGGGGAAGATGGGGAGAAAATTTGTAACTCAAAATCTCACGGAAATGATTGATGTAAACTAAAATAAATAAAAGTTAAAAAAAAAGAAAAGGAGATCTAGAATCTTAAGGAAGAAAATTACACCTTGAAAATTAGAATTGGGCAAGGCAAAGTCAGCAAAGTTATAAGAGATCAAGAAATAATTAAAATATGAAGAATGAAAAAATAGAAAAGAAAGTGAAATATCTGATAAGAAAAACAACTGATCTGAAGAACAAATCAAGGGGAAAAAAACAAGAATAATCAAACTACCTGTAAGTTATGATCAAAAAAAGAATCTTGATACAACAATACAAGAAATAATTAAAGAGAATTGTGTTGCAGCATTAGAACAAGTAGGGAAAGTAGATATAGAAAAAATCCATCAAACACCACTTGAAAGATCTTATGAGGAAAACTCATGGGAATATTACAGTCAAATTCTGAAACCACCAGCTAAAGGACAAAATATTAAAAGCAATGAGAAAAATCAATTTAAATATAATAGTACCATAATCAGACTCACATAAGACCTAACAGTGGAGACACTAAAGGACCACAGGTTTTAGAACACTATATACTGAAGAGCAAAAGAACTGGACTTGCAGCTGAAAATAGCATACCCAGTAAAGTTAAGCATAATTCTGATCAACTGTCAGACTTTGAAGATTTTGTTTAAAAAAAACAAAACCTGAACTTAATAGAAGATTTGACATACAAGAGCCAAGAGAAACATAAGGCGCATACCAAACACTGATTACAAGGGATTCAATAAGGACGGACCATTTACTTTTGATACATATAAAATGTTAAGTATGTCTAAGATTGTCATTAGTAATTGGGTAGTTCATAAGAAAGAATGGAGTAGACCTGAGTATGATAGGACTTTAAAAAGTAAAACCGACCCAGCAATACCATTTCTAGGGCTGTATGCCAAAGAAATCACAGAAGTGGGAGAGGGACCTGTACGTACAAAAATATTTATAGCAGCTCTTTTTTGTGGTGACAAAGAATTGGAAATCAAGGGGATACCCATCAATTGGGAAATGGCTAAAACAAGTTGTGGTATATGAATGTAATATATATGTGAATGTAAAGGAATACTATTGTGCTATAAGAAATGAGGAGCAGATAGACTTCATAATAACCTGGAGAGACTTATATAAACTGATGCTGAGTGAGGAGAGCAGAACCAGGAGAACTTTGTACACAATTACAGACACATCGTATCTGTGATGACTGACTTTGATAGACTGTGCTCCTCTCAACAATGCAAGGCAACTCCAAAAGACTCATGATGGAAAGGGATATCCACATCCAGAGAAAGAGCTACAGAGTGTGAATGCAGACTGAAGGAAAATACTTGCTCTCTCTCTTTTGTGTTTTGTTTTGTTTCATTCCTTCTTCCTCATTGTTTACTCCATTGTTATAATTCTTCTTTACAACTTGACTAATGTTTAATATGAAGGTATTTGTAGAATCTATATCTGATTACATCCTGCCATGGGGTGGGGGGAAGGAGGAAAGGGAGAAGGAGAAAATATGGAACTTAAGGGATTGTGGAACTGAATGTTGTAAATTAAAAGTAAATAAATAAATTGACATTATAAAAAATAAAAACTAAAAAAATTTAGGAACAGTTAAAAAGAGCAATTATTTCATATACATGACTTGAAAGAGGAAGAATTGATACAGAGGAATTAGAGCAGGAAGGTTGGTAGTTCTGGTAACCTACTTTCACTGGGAATGGGTTTAAAAGGGAATAATATATATACATATATACATCTAGAAGAGTATTAAAGTCTTCAAAATTCAGAAGAAATGAAATGGTAAAGTGATAGGGAGGGGGAAGAGGACAAGGGAGAGATCTCTAGAGGGGAAGGGGAAGGGGAAGGAATTTGTTAAAAGGAGTTATAGAAGGGTACTTAGATCAATGGGAATGGGAGGATAAGGGAGGATTCTCTGGAGGGGAAGGGGAAGGAATAGGTTATAGAGGACCATAGAGGGGTGTTGAGATTTATGGAATTGAGAGGATAGGGGAGAAATCCTTGGTTAAGTAATAGGAGGGCAAGGTAGTGAGTAGAAGTAAAGTAGAGGAGTGAAGGGGGATAGGAAACGAGAAATGCACAAACATAAAAACAGATGGGAAGTAGAATTTGTTAGGGAAAGTACATGCCTGTATATGTATGTATGTATATATCTGTGTGCATATATATGTGTGTGTATGTGTGTATTTGTATGTATATCTATATTTAGTAATATATCCACACTTAATTGCAGCCTTCTGGAAAGTGGGGGTGGAAGAAAGGGCAAAAAAAGAATAAAGTAAAAAGTGCACAGCAGAGAACAAAAGAAAACTTATGAGGAAACAAAGAAAAGAAGGATAGTTCTCCACACAATGTGTAGTATTTATCATACAGGGTTTCTTGAGAAAATTTGTTGTTACATATTTTGAATCCTCTCCTATGCTTTGCTATGCACATGACAAGCTTCCCCCCACCTTTTCTTATTACACACACACACACACACACACACACACACACACACACACACACACACACACATATTCTTTTCTCTGTTCTATATTTGTGTTCTGGTGTTTAAATCCAAAATAAAATTTTAAAAAATTAAAAAAAAAATAAAATGTCTTTAGTAGTGATTTGGAACATTTTAAAAATATAATTACAGATAATTTAGATTTATTCCCTTGATAAATGTCTTTATATCCTCAGACCATTTATGAACTGGGGAATGGGTTTTATCATTATAAACCTAAATCGTCTCCTTATATGTTTTGGGAATGAGACCCTTATTAGACAAATTTGCTATAAACACATTCCCAGTTATTTTCCTTTCAGTTTTAGCTTTAATGGATTCATTTGTGCAAAAAATTTTAATTTTATATAATCAAAATTATCCATTTTATCCTCTATATTTTGATTGGATATGAAAGTTTCTTTTTTTCCTCAAGCCTTGATATTTATTGCTTTGCCCCCTAAATTGCTAATAATATGATCTTTTACATCTATATCACTTATCAGTTTGGAACTTATCATAGTTTAAGGTATATGATGTTGATCTATCTCTATTTTTTCCCATACAATATTCTCAGCAATTTTTGTCAAATATTGCCTCTTTATCCCTGTAGCTGGGATCTTTTTGTTTATCAAATACTTTAGTACTGTGTGCTAGATATATTTGTTTCTGTAAGTTATGTACACCAACAGTCGCACCGACTAATATCCTTATTTTTAACCAGCACCAAATTGTTCCGCGGATAGTTTGAGATGTGGTACATCTAGCCCTTCTCTGTTCCTAATCTTTTCATTATTTTGCTTGAGATTATCAATTTTTTCTCTTTGTGAATTTCAATATTATTTTTTCTAGTTCTATAAAGTAACCTTTTGGTAGTTTGATATGGCACTGAATAATGTTACATAGGTTTTACTGTCATTTTTATTATATAGACTCATGCTATCAATAAGTAATTAATGTTCCCCAATTATTTAATTCTGTCAGTAGTGAATTGTAGTTCTATTTATGTAGTTCTTACATGTATCTTGGTTGGTAGGTTTCCAAGTATTTTATAAATTTTGTAGTCATTTTAAAAGCAATTTTATACTTGTATCTCTTCATGCTGGGATTTATTGGTATTATATAAAATTACTGATGATGTGTGTGAATTTATTTTACATCCTGCAAGGTTGCTGAAGTTATTAATTATTTCAATGAACTGTAGTTGTCTTTTTAGGGTCCTTTATGCCAGTATAGCTGCAAAAAAAAAAAGCAATAAATTTTGCTTTCTTTTTGCCTATGCTTATTCACTCAATTTCTTTTTATTGTTTTTCTTATTGCTATAGCCAGCATTTTTAATACTATTACAATGGACATCCTTGTTTCTATTTGAAAAGATTCTAGTTTATCTCCATCACAAATAGTAGTTACACTTGGTCTAAAATTTCTCATTTTAAGGAAAGGTTCATTATTCCTATGCTTTGTGTTTTATCAGAAGCTTTTTCTGTATTTATTGATACCATCATATGATTTTGGTCAATTTTGTCAATTCTGTTAATTAATTTTATAGCATTCCCCATACAAGACTGTCAGGTTGGAGTCATCATGCCACCACCTGAAAGCTGTAATGAGTGTAGAACCCAATGGCAGATGAAGATAGCCCAAGTGGCAAAGGGAATACCTTTAAAGAATGTTTTTCCCTGGTATAGTGCTATGACATTAGCATTATGCTGCACTCCTGCCAAGAAAGGAGTGTTGGACAGTTTTGCTCTTTGTATTCTTGGCAAGGACTCTGCTCACTGATAGGAAGTTCTTAACATTTTTCCAGCTTTGTTGAAAGACAAGTATACTTTGCAGTCAGAGAGCCATGCCAAGGGCTTAATAGTTGGGGGCAATAGAAAACAGTACCTAGAGATACCAAAGGAGGTAGCAAAGACCTTCAGAGAAAGGCATTTCCCAGAACCAATCAAGAATAAATTAATGAGAATTCATTGACCAAAAATTTCCTTTACGGTGTTCACAGAGAGCTTCATCCAAAGGAAGCCTCATATTTGGCATGAAAATTGACATTATGGATCTTTGGGACAAATGATTATTCATTTCATCAAAAGTAGGGGATCCTCCACACTTGGGTTTGGGAAAAGCCAAATTGAGATGTCCAGAATTTTCAAATTTCGAGGTTATACTCCATTTCTGTTTTGTTTTGTTTTGTTTTTATCCTCCTCCTCCCCCACTCCAGACCCTGAAACCCCAATCTCTATATCAGTCCTGAATTGAGGCCAGCAAAGCTAGAATTCAAAGATGTGGGATGTGATAATTTTTCTTGATAAGCACACTCCAGTGAACAAAAAGCATACTATAGCAATTGAGGAAACCCATCCACACATAGTACTAGGCATACTCAGATGAAAACTCTTGGTTCGTGACTTAAGGTTTGCCATCTGGTGGTAAAATTACATACTGCACTTCCTAGTAGGTTAATTATTTGTTTAGTTAAGTGACAGTTTGTTAATTCATCGGTTTTGGAAAACAGTTGAATAAACCAACTGTGGGCAAGTATTGCTATAGCAGCACATCAAGAGTCAACTGGGACAATGACCAAATGTACACCTAGTGTCAACCACAGTTAAATAATGAAGTAGACAGAAGAAAGCAGAACCAAGAGGCGAATATACACAATGGATACAATAACATAAATGATAAAACTTTGAAAAAAAACAGTCTATCTTATCAATTGTTATGAACAATCTTGTTTCTTAAGAATTGATTAGGAAACATACTGGATCCCTCCCAAGACAGGGAGTTTTTATGAGTGTGATATTTTTATACATTGTTAGATGTGATTGCTGTGTTAGCTGGCTTTGGGGAGGGTTCAAGAAGGGAAGATGGTGTTAAAGGGAAGCAATTGTGGTAGATAAAGAATTTTAATTCAATTTTTTTTTTGCTTTTTTGGAGGGCAATTGGGGTTAAGTGACTTGCCCAAGGTCACATGGCTAGTAAGTGTGTCAAGTGTTTGAGGCCAGATTTGAACTCAGATCCTCCTGACTCCAGGGCCAGTGCTCTATTCACTGTGCCACCTAGCCGCCCCTGGCATATAAAGAATTTTGTACTTATTTCATTCACTCATACATACATACATACAATTTACTTACTGATAAATTAGTTGTATTTCTCCCCACCCCTTCAGCAAGATGTAAGCTCCTTGAGAGCAGACACTGCCTTGCTTTTGTATGTCCAGTGTTTAGCACAATATTTAACACATAATAGGAACTTTATAAATGCTAATTGATTATTTATTTCCCTTTGTCTTTTAATAAAGCTTTCATTTATAATGTCAAAAATGGCAGTTTTTCTGCCATTTGTGAACTGTAGGGCATATAAGCCAAGAGAAGTTCCAGTTACAATCCAATCAGGACTTAAATTGATTCCATGAAAGTAAGGTGTTCTTAAAAATTGATGTGGCAAGAGAAGTCCTGACCTAAGTTCCTCTGGATGGGAATGGAGTTCTTGAAACACATATACTATACCTTGTTGACAATAGAATTCAGAGTTGGAAGGGATCCTGCAAAATTATCTTATATAGCCCCTTCATTTTAAATGTAGCCTGGGAGAATCTTCAAAGCCCTGTCATCTTTTGGAGATGCTTTGGGCTTAAGGCCAAATGTACAGAGAAAGACAGAGAAAGTGATTTCTGACGGTCCTGACTGGAGAAAACAATTGACCATTTCCCTCCATTTTAATATAGGAGCAGAAGTAGTGCAATGAGACAAAAAAGAATAAGATCTGAAATTTGTAATCTCTCTCTTACCCTTCCCTTGTCCTTGGAGATGGCAATATCAGAGGCTAAAACAGAAGGGGCAGTATAAACTCCATGAGTGGTATGTAGCAAGAGTCAAGATGACCCAGCCAGTGGCTAGTGAGGAATGAGTCATGATCAGCATCCCACATTATTTACTGAGCTCTTGTTCACCTACAGGCTGGTGACCTGCAGAAATGGTGGATTCCCTGCTGCACTTTTAATCCCATAACCTGAGACAAAAGGGAAAGAAAGGAAAGCTTTTCCTCCCTCCGTTTCCACAAACCTAGAGTGTGTACCTATGCTCTGGGTTCTCTCATAAGCAATGAAGATCTAGGGGGACGTAGAACATTGCAGGCATGACAAAGAGAGAGAATTGATATATTTCTTTCACATCTTATTTCCTATTATTAAGGGGGGGAAATCTATATGATCACAAGTATGTATGTGATACTAAGTATCTGAATAAATGAGTGCTATAATACTTGAACAGAGATAGTGGGAATCCTTTAAGGAAGAGGAATTGAATCAGATTTAGATTAAAGAGCTTATCTTTTAATATTTTGATTAATACTCCATTTTATCTCAAGGGTTCTTAACCTTTTTTCTGTGAACTTAAAAAAAAAACCTTTGATAACTGGATTGCCTTTGTAATCCAATGAATTTTGTTTTATACATTGAAAAACATTTTCTAAGAAAAATCCAGAGGATTCACAATACTGCAAAATGGGTCCATAACACAAAAAAAGGTCAAGAACTCCTGTCTTAGACTAAATTGGAACCCAATAAGCAGGAGGTTAGACTAAAGTTATTCCTGAGCCAGGCAGGTTAAAATGGTCTAGTGGCCGTTGGTTGGAGAAAGCAATCTAAGCCTTTGTGTGTTTGACTTCCCTCTAGTGGCTACCAGAGATACTACAATCTGTTAGGTGATAATTTTGTGCTAGGCTTTGGAGACACAAAAACACAACCTAAGCAGTCCCTACCCTCAAGGAGCTCATATTCTATAAGAGAATGAACTTATATACATATAAATATATACAGAATAAACACAAGGTAACTTGGGTTTGGAAACACTAGAAATTTGGGGAAATGAGGATCAGAAAAAGGCTTCATGCCAAAGGTGACCTAATTTCCTTCAAAGTTCATTTCAA
This sequence comes from Pseudochirops cupreus, assembly GCA_028627135.1. Taxonomy (NCBI): domain Eukaryota; kingdom Metazoa; phylum Chordata; class Mammalia; order Diprotodontia; family Pseudocheiridae; genus Pseudochirops; species Pseudochirops cupreus. Next base: position 6,005 of record JAQQSU010006031.1, on the reverse strand, counting down.
GGGCTACCTCCTGCATGGGATCTTTTCTCATTTCCCCCCCCCCCCCACTTCCATGTGTTACTACCTTCCTCCCACCTCAAATTACCTGTTGTTTATTTTTAATACATTTATATATTATTTCCCATATAGAATGTGAGCTATTTACGATAGGACTATGTTGATAAATTCTTAACAACGAGGGGTAAGGGGAGTGGTAACTTTTTATATACTTTTAAGTTTAATCTGCATCATTAGCATTTTCCCATGACTTTCTTAAGGCTAGATAATCAACAAAACAATAATTCAAAAGCTGATTTGGACTGATTTCCAAGGTCTTAAAAGCTCACACTAAAAATTTAACAATTGGCTCTCAGAATGAACTAGATCCAGCCCAGTCTTAGGACAGGAACTCTTTTGTTTGTGTCTTTGTGTTTTCAAAGACTAGCATAGTACCTAAGAGTAAATGCCTAATAATAACCTAATTATCCCTTACTAGAGAGTGATTGAAGAAGTGGTCTTATACATAATATAGAGCATGGACCTGTTGTCTAACTTAGCCCTCATACTCAGAACCAATTATACTCCATTGGCTGGAAAACAAACCCAGTAACATTTGACTCTCTAAATATTTAAGTGAGGCAACTTTGAGTCAAAGCATCAAGTACAGAGGGTTAAGTTTCAGAGCAGAGCTTTGCCTCTGTATCTTATGACTACAATTCCAGCTGTATCCAACTTAATATTCTGTTTCCTTGTTCCTCACATAAGACATTCTATTTCCCATCTCTGAGACTTTGCACAGGCAGTTTTCCATATTTGTTATGCACCTCTGCCTCTTGGAAATTCTGTCTTCTGGAGTTCAAGTTAAGAACTACCTAGCACATAAGGCCATTTCTGATGCCCTGAATTATTAGGGCCACTCACTCTAAGTTACCTTGTCTTCTGTATTTATTTTGAAAATGCTTACATGTGCATATTACCTTCCCCTGCAAAATGAGAGCTCCTTAAGAACTAGGACTATTTAGTTTGTGGCGGATTTTTTTTGTCTCCAGCTCCAGCCCAGTGCCTGACATTTAGCAAACATCTAATTCTGGTTTCATTGTTTAGTGGAAATTTTACTGGGGTAATTGCTCAAGTCTAATATACTCTCTAGGCTGTGTTCAGATATCTTTCAAAACCCTTATGAGTGGCAAAGACCTGGAAATTGAAGGGATACCCATCAACTGAGGAATGGTTAAATAAGTTGTGGTACATGATTGGGATGGAATACTACTGTGTTGTAAGAAATGATGAGCAGGTTGATTTGGGGGGAAAAAACATGGAAAGACTTGCACGAAATAATGAAGAGTGAAATGAGCAGAGCCAAGAGAACATTGGATATAGTAACAGCAACAGTGTCTGAAGAACAACTGGGATCGATTAAACTATTCTGAGTATTATAAATATTCAAATCAACTACAAAGGACCTATGAAAGAAGATGCTGTCCACCTCCAGGGAAAGAACTGATAAACAGATATATCCATAGTACGGTTATATTTATGTCTGTTTGTGAAATATACATATATATAAATGTGTAATATATATATACGTGTGTCTATGTGTGTGTGTATGAAATGGAGGGCTTCTCTAATGCATGTTGGGAAGGGAGGAAAGGAGACAATTTGGAACTTAAAATGTAACAAAAAATAAACAAAATTAACATTATTTTATAAATTAACTTATTTAGTTTTAGTTTTCAACATTCATTCCCATAAGATTTTTGAGTTCTAAATTTTCTCCCCCTCCTCTCCTCCCTCCCCAAGATGGTGTGCAATGTGATATAGGCTCTACATATACAATCTATTAAATATGTTTTCACATTAGTCATGTTGTAAAGAAGAATTAGAACCAATGAGAGGAAGAACGAGAAAGAAAAAATGAGAGAGAGAGACAGAGAGAGAGAGAAAGAGAGAGAGAGAGAGAGAGAGAGAGAGAAAGAGAGAGAGAGAGAAAGAGAGAGAGAGCACAAATACTACGCTTCAATCTGCATTCAGACTCCACAGCTCTTTTTCTGGATGTGGATAGCATTTTATATCATGAGTCTTTTGGAGTTGTCTTAGATCCTTGCCTTACTGAGAAGAGCTAAGTCTACCAAAGTTAGTCATCATATAATGTTGCTGTCACTGTGTACAATGTTTTCCTGGTTTTGGCTCACTTCACTCAGCTTCAGTTCATATATGTCTTTCCAGGTTTTTTCTGAAGTCAGCCTGCTCATCACTTCTTATAGCACAATAGTATTGCATTACATTAATATTCCACAACTTGTTCAGTCATTCCCCAATTGATGAGCATCTGCTCATTTTCCAATTCTTGGCCACCTCAAGAAGAGCTGTTATAAATACTTTTGTACATGTAGGTCCTTTTCCATTTTTTATGATCACTTTGGGATACCGACCTAGCAGTATTTTTTTAAAAAAGAAAACCTCTCATGAAACCCCAGGAAAGCATCACCCAAAAGGATAAGGTGAGAACACTTTGCCAGGTCTACAAAAACTATGCTCACAGACCCCATTGTTAAAGATAACTACTGCCCAGATCTTTCCAGGTGGTTATTTGATTCATTCCTGTACTAATTTTCTCTTTCCATTCACATGGGTTTGAAACTTCAGAATCATTCTTGACTCTTTATTCTTCCTCAGCACCTCAATAAATTGCCAAGTCCTATGGAGTTTACTTTCATAATACTTCTCAAATGGGGACTCATCTCTCCACTTACTCAGTCACCATCATAGTTCAAATCACCTCTTGCCTAAACTTTTGAAACAGACTCTGAGCACTTATTATGTGACAGACCTTGTATTAAACCCTAGGAAAAGAATTATAAGCAAGAAAGTCAGTCCTTGCCCTTAACAAGTCTACATGTTTTTAAATGCTTGATTTTAAGAATTTCTTCACATCTAAGGGACTGGGGTAATATTTTCTTGAAAGACCCAGAGAAACAGAATGTAGCTGATGATATCTTTCCCTTTAACTCAAAAAACTTTATATTCCAATGAAAGACAACAAATAAGGGCAATCTAGAAAGACAACATGGTGGTAGAGATGGTGGAAGGTAAGATAAGGTGAAAGCTCTTTTATCAAAGCCCAGCAACTCAAGTCTGAGTCCAGGTTTCCACTGGGAAGAAGGATGAGGAGGATGAAAGGTGGGTGGTCTGGTGCACTCTCTCCTGAACCATGTAGCTCCAATCTCACACTTGTTTTTCTTTTATTTTTCGCAAGTTGTAAAATCTCTTTGGGACTTCATAAATTTAGGGGATTGGAGTAAATTATGTTAAATGACTTTTCTAGATGTAACACAGAGGTTTTTTTACTTTTTTTGTGTGTCATGGGTACCTTTGGCATTCTGGTAAAACCTAAGAACCCATTCTCAGAATCATGCTTTTGAGTGTATGATATAAAATACATAATGTTACAAATGAAATTATTAGATTAAAATATAGTTATCAAAATATTTTAAATATTTCACACACTTTAAATTAAGAACCCATGCTCTAAAGCTCTGATGTGGTAAATCAGGTCTGCAGAAGTCTGATGTCATTATTTTATTTAAAATATATTAATTTCATTATTATTCAATTTCATTCTCAAATATAAATATTGAGATAGTCTAAGCATGTTAAATTGCTTGCATTGTGGTCTCCTTTTATTATTGGGCATAATAAAAAATTGACTAATTAATTGCTCTGGCTCTAAGTTTCCTCATCTGCAAAAAGAATTAGACTAAAAGTCAAGATTTAAATCTTGTGATCACAAGACTGGAAATATAGATTTTGGAGCTATTTACATAGACATTAAAGTTGAAGTTGTGAGAACAGAAATTGTAGACAGAATAAAGAAGGCCAAGTGAAAACTTTTGAGAGTATCCACAATACTAGATCAGGAAGAGGATCAGGAAATGGAAAAGGAAAGTGAAGGAGCAATTTAGAGACAGGAGGAGAAGCAGGAGGGTATTGTAGCCTCAGAATCTAAGGGAAGAGAGAATACATAGTCAGAGAAGGTAGAAAAGAGTGGCAAGGAGAATGGGGGAAAGGGCAACTGAAACTGGAAAATATTTCATCAGAGAACTTAAAATCATCAATTTTAGTAATCAGTGCACGAAACTACCTTACAAAAGGTTGTCAAGAGTGTGTAGTGGAAAAACTTAGAATAGACAACTTTTCCACAAAGTTTTACAGAAAAATCATCAAAGATGACAAAAATTAGTTAATATTCAAGGTTCTGTGGGAAGACAAGAATGCTAAAACATAGTTGATAGAGCTGTGAATTGGTCCAGTTGCTCTGGATTCCAATTTGGAATTATGCAATTATGATACACCTGACCAAACTTTAAAACATTTAATTGATATATTTTATTTTCATGTGATCATTTATAATTAATAAATATATTTTTCATTCCTCTTGACGCTGCACTCCTGACTTTTCTGGATTTTTTACACAATGTTCTAGAAACCTGGAGAAACCAGAAATCCTGAAAGCTCAGATCATACCTGTACTTCACACATTGGAAGTACTCTGTCCCTGTAGCATCTTCTTTTGATTGGTTGGTTCCTCAAAGAATGTCTGTTTTATAGAGGAAACCAAGGTCAATTATTCATTATTCTGATGCTGCATCCAAACTCTTTTAGGATTTATCTATAATACCCCAGTGCGGGTGATTTCATGTCTTCCCTTTCCCTACCCTTCTGTTTTGAGTTCCTTTTTGTGTTGTCTTTTCCCTTTAGAAAGTAAGCTCCTTGAGGGTAGCAGGTCTTTGTGGTTGTATTTTTGTTCTGAGTGTTTAGTACAATGCCTAGCATAAAGTAAGTGGTTAATAAATACTTGTTGATTTGACTTAACAAAATATATTAATATTTAATAAAGGCTTATTGACTAAAATATCAGTACTCTTTGTCTCTTGTAACAAAGAATCGAAACTTACTAAGACATCAGTCGAGTCTGATGATATATGTTATATTCTACACTCATAGTCCCCACTTCTGGCCAGGCTTTATCCAATACTTTACCATAACAATTCCTGTATTGGGCATATACAGCAAAGAGATCAAAAACAAAAACAAAGGTCCAGCTAGTATCTGAGGCCAGATTTGAACTCATGAAGACATCTTCCTGAGTTGAGGCCTAGCACTCTTTCCATCACCCAGCTGCCCCCAAATAAAAACAATTACGGATGCCCAATTAATGGTAGTCCATAAATTGGGGGAAAGGTTGTGGTATATGAATATAATGTGATATTATTGGGTCATTAAAATGAAAAATATGAGCTCAGTCATTCAATAAGCATTTAAATACCTACTATGCCCAGCATTATGCTAATCAATAGAGATATAAAAAGAAATAAAAGACAGTTCCTGCCCAAAAGAAGCTTACCATCTAATGGGGGAGAAAACAAGCAACCACTTACATACAAAGTAGCTATAAACAGCATAAATAGGAAATAATTAACAAAGGGAAAGTGCTAGAATCAAGAAGAGTTGGCGAAGGCTTCCTGTAGAAGATTGGATTTTAGTTGGGACTTGAAGGAAGCTAAAGAAGCCAGGAGCCAGAGATGAGGAGGAATGGCATTCCAGGCATGGGCAACAGCTGAATCAACAGTTATTTTAACTGATAGAATGAATGAGCAAAACTATAGCAATGGCTTAATCTACAACCAGGATCATAACCATGTAAATGAAAAGAATGCTAAAGGGAAGCCTAACTGAGTAGATGAAACACCAGCAAGTGTCCCTGAGAACACGTAATAAAACAGACCTCTTTCTTCTCCGCAGAAGGGTCATCAACTGCTAAAGCAGAATATTGTATATTTTCAGAAGAGATCATTATATTAGGTGTCCTTGCCTAACTTTTTCTTTGTCATAATGGAGGGATCAGTTGTGTGATTAATGACCTTGAGACGAGATGAGAGAAGGGGCATGAGGAGAGTAGAGTATTGCATATACTATCAGATGCATTTGTGTTGGTTGGTTTTGCTAAACAAATTTGTTTTTTAATT
>JAQQSU010006030.1:0-13634 GCA_028627135.1 Pseudochirops cupreus | reverse complement strand
ATATTTTAATTTATTCTTAGACAATGTATTCTTAGATAATGTATTCTCTAATCTCTCTTAATCTACCCTTCCTCTAATTCCCCTTTTCTGTTTCTTCCCTTATTTCCTATTTCATTGTTTGTATAGAGGTCTATTTGTGCACATTGATTATGTAAAATAATTTTCCCTAACCTTCCTTGCCCATCCTCTTCCCATCTCTTTCCATTCTTAAGATCATCAAAACATAGCAGAACCACTTCTAGTCCTTCTCTAATTTGATCTCCTTCTAAGACCCTGGAGGATTTTAGGATTCAGAGGTGACATATGTATTGTCATTCTCATATTTGAATGTAAGCAGTTTATCTGATTTTAGTCCCTTTGTCATTGTTCATTCATGTTTATCTTTTTATGTTTCTCTTTGCTCCTGTATTTGAACTTCAAAGTTTTTGTACAGCTGTGGTCTTTTCATCAGGAATCCTTGGAAGTCCTCTATATCATTAAAGATCCATTTACCCCCTGTAGCATTATGCTCAATTTTGTTGGGTAAGTCATTCTTGGCTGTAACCTAGTATCATTTGCCTTCTGGTGCATTGTATTTCAAGCAACCCTCTCCTTTATAAGGTTAGTTACCAGATTATGTGTGATTATGACTGTAACTCCTTAGGATTTGAATTCTCTCTTTCTGGCTCCTTGCAGATTTTTCCTTTGACCCTAAATCACTGGGTTTGGTTATGAAATTACCAGAAGTTTTCATTTGGGTGTTTCTTTCAGGGGATAATCAGTGGATTTTTTTCTATTTCTACTTTGTTTTGTGTTTTCAATTAAAATTTCTTGAAATGGGTATGTAGCCTCTTTTTTTGGTCATGACTTTCAGACAGGCCAATGATTTTTAATTTTTTTTCTCCTTGATCTCTTTTCCAGGCCAGTCATTTTTGCTATGAAATACTTTAGATTTCCCCCCTTTTTTCAGTCTTTTGACTCCATTTTAATATTTTTTGTTGCTTCATGGAATCCTTGGATTCTATCTGGTATATTCTAATTTTCAGGGAGTTTGTTGCTTGGGCAAGGTTTTGTACCTCTTTTGCCAAGCTGTTAATTCTCTTTCCAATTCTTTCTTTCATAGCTCTCATTTTTTCCATTTTTTCCCTCAAGTGCTCTCATTCCATTTATAAAAACACTTTAAAACTCTTTTTAAAAACTCTTGCTTCACCTCTTCCAGGAATTCAAGTTAAGTTTGTGCTCAAGCTGTGTTTTTCTCTGAGGTTTTGCTTGTAGATGTTTTGGAGTCATTCTCTTCTTTTGAATTTGTGTCTTGAATTTTAAAGAACCATAATAGCTCTTTATGATGGAGTTCTTTTTTGTTTGCTCACTTTTCTAGCCTCCTTCTTGATGTTAGCCTTGAGATTAGGACTGTGCTTTGTGGTCCTTCTGGAAGTAAAGTCTGTGAAGATTCTGTTGTTGCTTTCTTATAGCATTAAATGTAGTTTTCTTTCAGAATCTCAGTGACAAACTGAGCAAGGTTTCAGAGCTCCTAAAGGTCTGATCTAGGGCAAAGTCTGATTACTGGCTCCCTGGTCTCCCTGGCTCTTCAAGTGCTTTAAAAAAAATTTATAATTTTCCCCAATTACATGTAAAAACAATTTTTAACATTTGCTTTCAAAAATTTAAGTTCCAAATTCTCTCCCTCTCTCCCATCTCTGTAAGACAGTAAGCAATTTGATATAGGTTATACATGCACAATCATGCAAAACATATTTTCATATTAGTCATGTAAAAGAAAACAGACTCCCCACCTCCCCCCAAAAACACAAGAAAAATTAAGTTTAAAAAAAGTATGCTTTGATCTGCATTCAGACTCCATCAGTTCTTTCTCTGGAGATAAATAGCATTTTTCATCATGAATCTTTTGGAATTGTTTTGGATTATTGTATTGCTGAGAATGGCTAAGTGGTTCACAGTTGATCATTGTACAATATTACGGTTATTGTCCACAATGTTCTCTTGGTTCTGTTCATTTCACTTTGCATCAGTTTATGTAAGTCTTTCCAGGTTTTCTGAGAGCATCCTGCCCATCATTTCTTGCAGCACAATAGTATTCCATCACAATTATGTACTATAGCTTGTTCTGCCATTCACCAATTGATGAGTATCCCCTCAATTTCCAATTCTTTGCTATCACTAAAAGACCTGTTATAAATATTTGCATACATATTGATCCTTTTCCTTTTTTCTTTTTATCTCTTGGGGATATAGACTTACTAGTGGTATTGCTGGATCAAAGGGTATGCATGGTTTTATAGGCCCTTTGGGCCTAGTTACAAATTGTTCTTCAGAATGCTTGAATTAATCCACAACTCCACAGACAGTATAAGATACTGGAGTATATACCTGCCAAAACAGACCCAGGAACTATATGTGGAACATAAAACATTTTTTATACAAATAAACTCAGATCTAAATAAGTGAAATAATGTTTATTGTTCATAGGTAGGTAAAGCCAATATAATTTTTAAAATGACAGTTTTACGTGGCTAATCTAATTATTCAATGCCATTCCAATTAAATTACTAAAAATTTTCTTATATAAATGAAACCTATGTAACCAAGAATAGAAGGCATGTAGAAAGTTGAGTGGGGGTGAGGGTGGAGCGTTTGGAGGGAACTTTCATAGAGTCTCTCAGATAGGATGTGATTGGGTTGGAATATTGCTGTGGTGTAGGAAATGATGACCTGGTTGATTTAGAAAAATATGGAAAGACTTGGACTTATGAAGGAAGATGCTATCCACTTTCAAAGAAATAGATGACAGGAGGAAGCAAAGAAAAGCTGGACAGATTTGAAAACAAGGTATAGTAATTTTTATATCAGTTTTCTTGAAATGGAAATATATTGTTTTATATTGCATCCTCGCTTATGGTTTGCTGTGTGCATGGCAATGTTTTTTTTTTCTTTTCTCATTTTATATTTAAGTTTAAAAATTATAAATAAAGAGAAAGAAGGTAAAAAAGTATATTTCAAAAGTATAGTGCATCAGTTCTCTCTCTGGAGACACATGACATTTCTCATTATGAATCCTTGGAAATATCTTGGTTCATTGTATTGATCAGAATATCTGAGGTGTTTTTTTTATTTATCCTAAATTGCCACAGAATGCTGCTGATTAGTTGTATACTCTAAGTGGGTCTGAAAAATTGTAAAAATCAAATCAGAACCCTAGGAAGCTGAACAGCCTTCTTTCATATGGGGATGAATCTTTTCTTTTCAGTAGTTGTGTGATCCCCAATCAGCAGATCAAGCTGGTGGGATAGGAACCCAACACCGCATTCCTAGAATACTCTCCTTCCTTACCTCTGCCCCTGGCTTCCCTTGCTATCTTCCTATGACTCAAATCAAATTCCACATTCTATCTTATTCCCTTGCAGCTAGTGTCTGCCCTCCTGAGATTGCCTCACATTCACGCTGTACATAGATATTAATATGTTCTATCCCCCATTAGAGTGTGAACTCCTTAAAGCCAGGGCTCATGCTTCTGCCTTTTTTTGTCCCCAAGCACAGTGTTTGACACATTTTTATTGTTAGTTGTTTTTCAGTCTTGCCTGACTCTTCATGACCCCATTTGGGGTTTTCTTGGCAAAGACACTGGAGAGGTTTGCCATTTCCTTCTCCAGCTCATTTTATAGGTGAGGAAACTGAGGCAAACAGGGCCGAGTGACTGGATTTGAACTCAGGGAGAAGTCTTCCAGGCCCTGCACTCTCTCAGCTGCACCACCTACGTGACTGCCCTTGCTTGACACTAGTGAGTTCTTAATAATTGCTTACTGACTGACAACTGGAAAGGAAAAAAACAATGTTGAATATTGTGTAAATATGATGATCAAGCTTGCCTCTCACCATCCTAGTTGAGAAAATGCATCTCTCACTTTGGAGAGGGGGACTATGAAAGTGAATCAGCATTCAGATTGTAAGACTCATTCCATGATGAACCGATCTTTTTCTCTTTCATTTTCATTTTTCGTTACAAGAGAGAAAAGGAAGGGATGGATTTGGAAATAAACATGATGTCAAAACAAAAGATATCAAATTTATAAAGGAGAGAAAGATATTGATATGTATATATAGATAAACCTACCAGTCCTGAAAGAGTTTAAATATCCTTTTGCTTTGAGAAAATGGAAGGAAAGCAAAGTGTAAGAGATGTAAAACCCTAAGAGTTAGAGCTGGAAGGAATTTGAGCAGTCCAGTGCAATCCCCTTTTTGCCCAAACTGAGTTTATGCAGATAAAGAAAGTGAGGTGATGAGATATTAAGTGTGTACAAGGTTGTATGGAGAGTGAGTGGACAGAGGAGAGAGCTCAGCTCATGTCCACGCAGCACACTCAGCTCAAGTCTCATGTCCTGAAAGCCAGAGGAGAATGTGAGTCAACAGAAATAATATTTGTCTCCAGTTTCAGAAGGTCCCCTGTCCTTAGGCTCAACCCTCACCCCAAAGTGTCTTTGCAGAAATCTTTGCACTAGTTACACAATCTCTTTACCTAACCCATGCAAACATTTGCTAAAGTTTAGACTCCTTTAATAGGGTATTAAGTGACAGCCCATTGGTCAAGAAAAGGAAGTGCCCTGCTTAATGAGCTTGAAGTAGAGATGGTGTGATTATAGTTCACCTACATTAGTTACTAGAGAGGATGGAAGGCTTTTTGTTCTGAGGAGTTGATTTTGGGTGCTGGTTAACTTCTCAATCTCTAGTTTGTCTTCTGGATCTAATAGGGAAAAATCTGGTTTAAATCTGGGGAATGTGGCATTTTTATTTTGTATGGGTATGGGAGGCAGTGTGACATTGTGGTTGGACAGTCAGCCTTGGAGTTGACAAGACCTGACTTTAGTTCCTGACTGTGTGTGATGTATACTATGTGACCCTGGGTATCTCATTTAACTTCTCAATGCTCCATGCAGTTCTCTAAGACTATCTTTTAGAGAAGTTGCCAACTTGCAATGGGGAGTGGAAGGGGGAAGAGTTTCTTCACAGGTTATTTGTCCACAACAACGAAATCACAGATACGAAATGAAAAAAAAACCATCTGGGTGTCTAGTACATTGCTTTGTATAAAGTAGGTGCTAAATGAATGTTTGAAGAATATTGAGTTGATCCCATTACAGAAGACCACCTGTTGAATGGATAAATGTTTTCATTTCATTGATCAACAAGTATTTTTCAAGTACCTACTCTATGCAAAGCACTGGAGAGCATCTAAGGCACAGTTTTGAGAAGAGTTTAGAATCCAGGGCAGCTAGGTGGCACAGTGAATAGAGCACCAGCCCTGGAGTCAAGAGGACCTGAGTTCAAATGCGGACTCAGACACTTAACACTTACTAGAGGTTGACCTTGGGCAAGTCACTTAACCCCAATTGCCCAGCCTTCCCCCTCCAAAAAAGGAAGAAAAAAAAGAGAAGAGTTTAGAATCTATTGGAGGCAGGGGTGGGGAACTTTGGATTCAGTCAAAGGGTCACACTTACATGTGGCTTTGAGGCCACAGGTTCCCCACCCCTGATTTGAGGAGATCAGAATGGAAAAGACAGCAACAGAAGAGAATATATATTATGTTTCAAGAAGAGGTATAGAGGTAAGATTTGAGCTGGGTTTTTGAAAGATGGGTATGATTTAGATAGATATCCAGGGTGATGGCAGAAGAGAAATAGACTGGTCTGGCTGGGTCCAAGGGTTCATACAGAAGTTAATAGTGGAGGCTGGGGGAATAAGCCTAGAAAATAAGAGCAGGGGTAGACTATGGTCACAGTTTTTCAAGTCTCCCTTCTCCAATCTGCCCTTTGCCCAAGCTGTCAACATGAAATTCCCAAAGCTGAGACCTGTCACTCTGCTCCCCAAACTCCACTGACTCTCTGTTGGTCTGTAAAGTTCTTCGCAACCTGGCTCTTACCCATTTTGCCAGACTTTTATTACAGCACTGTCTTTCATGAATTTTTTGGTCCAGCTGTACTGACTTTCTTATTGTTCCTCACTTGCAACAGTTCTCCCTTCTGTGTGCTTTTGCAGAAGCTGTCCTTAATGCCTTATATGTGCCTTTAGAATCTCTAGCTTCTTCAAAACTCAGCTCCTCCCTGAAGCCTTTCCTCACCCTTTGAGTTGCTGATGCCTCCCTGCTAAGACTACCTTCAAGCAGTGTTTATTTTGTTCACCTTTTTGCACACCTTTTCCCTAATTTAAGATCTTTGAAAGCAATGACTTTAATTTTTGCCTTTGTAACTACAGCACTTAGTATAATGCCTGCCACATAGCAGGGGTATAATCATTGTTGACTAACTGATAAATTGGAGAATATCCTATAGAGAGGCATCACTTCATAGAGAATCAAGAGCTGGCCTCTGAACTGGAAGGCCTGTAGTTAATTCTTATCTCGGACACCTACTGATTGCACAAGTCACTTATCTTCTCAGTGCTCAAAAATAATAATAACATTTTTAAATATTTAAATAGTGTCAATGTAAAGTGTAGTAAATGCTTACTACGTGCCAGAAGGGCAGTTAGGTGGCACAGTGGGAACCAGGGGAGATGCATCTTCCTGGATTAAAATCTGGCCTCAGGCACTTACTTGCTATGTGACCCTGAGCAAATCACTTAACCTTGTTTGTCTTGGTTTCCTCATCTGTAAAATGAGCTAGAGAAAGACACGGCAAACCATTTCAGTGTCTTTGCCAAGAAAACCCTAAATGGGTCATGGAGAATTGGACACAACCGAAATGACTGACCAACAACAACAAAAAATGTGCCAGGTACTGTGCTAATTTGGTTCTTACAACAACCTTGAGAGGTAGGTACTATTTTATAACAACCTTGGGAGATGGGTACTATTACTACTCCCACTTTACAGATGAGGAAACCGAGGCACACAGATGTTAATTGTCTTGCTCAAACATTTAGTGAATATCTGAGGTTAGATATGGCCACTCTCTAAGGCTAGGAATTGCAGAGAAGGTGCCAACCTGCCTCAGTAGGGAAAGTTCCTCACCAGGACTTTCCTCCATCAGTGAAAACTCTGGTATAATCCTTCTTCTGTAGACAACAACCACAACCACAACTATTACTACTACTAACATTTATGTAGGGTTTTCTATGTGCTTAGGTACTGTGCTTTACAATTATTCTATCATTTGATCCTCGCAACAACCCTGGGAGGTAGATGCTGTTATTATTTCCTTTTACAATTGAGGAAACTGAGGCTAGCAGAATTAAGAGATTTACCCAAGGTCACATAGCTAGTAAGTGTTTGAGGCTGGATTTGAACTCAAGTCTTCCTGACTCCAAGCCTCTACCTCCTAGCTGTCAGAGAACCAGTGAAAATATTTAATCCTGGAAGCGACATTACAGAGAAATGAGTCCCTGAGGGAATCTGGCACAGATCAGAAGGATGGAAAGAGACTCAAGTTTATTACAACTGATTGTTCTAAAGTGGCTAAGTAGTTAAAACAAGGTTGGGAGCTGTAGGAGTAGAGAAGAAGGGTCTTTCCTGTATGGGATCCCAGATTTTGAGTTGTAACATCCCTTAGAGAGTACCTCATGCAACTACTTTATTTTACCATAGAAATCAGTGAATAGATAGCAGGACCTGAAGTCAGGAAGACATGAGTTCAAATTCAACCTCAGATACTTACTAGCTATGTGACCCTGGGCAAGTCACCTTACTTGTATTTGCCTCAGTTTCCTCAAGTGTAAAATGGAGATAATATTAGCACCTACCTCCCAGAGTTGTTGTGAGCATCAAATGTGATAATATTTATTAAGTGCTAAGCATGATGCTTGGCACATAATAGGCATTTAATAAATGCTTGTTTCTTCCCTCCCTTTTTCTCTCTCTTCCTCATTCTTTCTCTCCTTTTCCCCTTCTTCCCTCTCTCACTTCCTTTCTTAACTATTTCCAGTGTACCATACTATCTTTCATGACTTTGTTGCTAGGTGGTACAGTATATAGAGCCCTGGCGGTCAATCCAGGAAGACCTGAGTTCAAATTCTGTTGCACTTACTAGCTTGGTGAACCTAAGTACATCAATTCTCTCAGTCTAGGTTTCCTCATTTGTAAAATTGGGATAATTAATCTCGCTACTTCACTTAGTTGTTGTGATGGATCAAATGGCATGACCATAAGGCACTTTGAAACCTTTAAATCCTATATAAAAGTTAGCTATCTTTAGAATTAGTTAGAATCTTTAATAGCCATTTGGGCACTTCATTATTCATGACTGTATTCTGCTGGTTCTGTGTACCCTCAATTAGGGCCTGAGGGCAAATAACTATTATTCTTCTTTTGTAGCTTTCCCAGCTTGGCATGATACCATACCCTCACTTCTCTGTCAGTTCAATGGAATTGAACTTCAAGACTTTGTACCTTTTTTTTCTACCCATAATGGTTAAGTACAGCTATTGCCTGAGGGACCGGAGACTTCCAGATAGTCTGGTATTATGGGAATCCAACTGTTCTTTCTGGGACCTGGTGGGGCAAGTATGAATTTCTACCACAGGTTAAGCATCAGGAGGGGCAGAAAGTTACTGTTTTAGGTGGGATTAAGTTCTGGCAGAGCCTGCTACAGCTTTGATGTGGGCAGCCTCCAATGTGAAAGGGAGTAACTTTCCTTTTGACTTCAGACCTTCCATCTCCTGCTGCACCTGGCCCTTGAGGAAAGAGGAAGAGGAAAGACAGTGAGGACCTGGGATTTCTGTCTCCTGTTTTGCAGGTTGGACTGCCATCTACTGCTACTCTTGTGTAACCTTTAGCCTTGTGTACTATCTCTTGTGTAACCTTTAGCCTTCAGAGGGAAGAGGAATAGTGATATAGGGCCTCCCATCTGATCATTTGATCATGTGCCTTCTATTTCATGATGTACTTGTCTTCTGACTGATCTCCAGGCTTCTTTGGGAAGAAGAGTGGTGCTCTCTACAGTCTACACAATGATGAAAATTCTCATATCTGGTCACATTCTACACAGTAATACTGAACCCTGGTAAGTTACCATCTAAACCGGATTCCCTATTTCCTATCACTCAGTTCCTTATTCTTATTTCCTTCAACCCTTCCATTCCAAAGTCCCACTCAAGCCTGCCTACTACTTCTTCTGCTATGCTCTATGGCAATGGTTCTCAACCTTCCTAATGTTGAGACCCTTTAATACTTGTATGGGGGCGTATCTGCATGTGGGTGGACCCTCCTGGAGATGGATAGAAGAGCGGTGTCTTGGTTCCTAAGACCATAGGAAATATGTGTTTTCCCATGGTCTTAGGCGACCCCTGTGACCCCTGCGAAAGGGTTGTTCTACCCCCAAAGGGGTCATGATCCATTCTATGGAATGCCTGTTCAGTAGGCAACACACTTCCCTTCATCCTAAATCTTTTCCTTTCTCACTCCTTCCATATTCTAGTACTCAATGGAGGTTGCTCCCCTCTGATAACACAGTCTTCCTGGTCACTCTTTCTACTACTGGCTGCACTTTCTCTTATCCCTTTTGGTGCACTGGTTGGGCGAGGAATACTCCTTGCTCCCCATTGTCACCTCCAGGTTCTCTCTCTACTTTCATCACCCAATAACTTCTCCTCCTTTGAGATTCATTCAAATTGTATTGACTGCTTAATCAAAATCCTGGTAGCTATTATCTAAAGACCTCTAAGGCACTCCCTTTCTTTCCTCAATAAGGTCAGTACCTGATTCACAATTTTTCTCTCTTTCCCTCATGCTAGAGAACTTCAACATACACACTGACTCTTCCTCAAACATCCTAACCACTCAGTTCCTTAACCTACTCATTTTCTATAAATCTCCATCTCAGCTACACACAAAGATGGCCATACCCTTGATCTTGTCATCACCCATAAATGTACCATCTCCATGTACAAGAATTCTGAAATCTCCTTGTCTCACCATAATCTATTCACTTTCCACCTCTTCCACTGTCTTTCTTTACCAAACTCTATTCTTTGTCTACCCTGTGACCTCCAATCCCTTGACCTTTTAGTTCTCTCCCAGGCCATCTCCCCTGCACTAACAAATCTCCTTTTCCCCCCATCTTGACCCCTTGGTGAATTGGTTCAACTCTCTATTGCCCTCTTCTCTTGAGTCCCTGTCCCCCTTATCATATCACTGATTATGCCTTGCAAAGTCTCAGCCTTGGATGACTCTCACCATCTTCTATCTTCACTCTTACACATGTGCTTCTGAACAAAAATAGAGAAAATCATCCAATCATTCTGAGTCCACTAGAAATTTCTGTTACACAACCTTAACTGGGCTCTCACCACTGCTAGGTAATTCTATTACACCTGTCTTATCAATTCACTATCCGATTCTCTACAGTGGTTCTTCCAAGCCTTTTTATCCCTTCTCAAATCTCCCGTGGTTCCCCACCACCACCCTTAGCTGAGAACCTTGCTTCATATTTTACAGAAAACATCGAGGCCATTCACTGTGAGCTCCCTCTTCTCCCTGTCACTCCATATGCATTCTATCACTATGTTCTTCTTCACTTCTGTCACACAAAAAGGGGGCCTTACTCCTTTCCAAGGCTAACTCCTCTATCTGCACAAATGATCCTATTCCATCAAGTCTTCTCCAACATATTGGCCCCTACTGTTTGTAAACATGTTCATGTCTCCCCCATTCTCAAAAAATTTTCACTTAATCCAGTCATCCCTGCTAACTGTCTTTCTATATCTCTTCTGCCTCTTGTGGCTAAACTCCTTGAAAAGGCTTATCTATAATAAATACCTCTACTTTTTCTCCTTCTGCTCATACAATCTGGTCTCTGACCTCATCATTCCACTGAAATTGTTCTTTCCAAAGTTACTGGTGATCTCTTAATTGCCAGATCCAATGGCCTTTTCTCAATCCTCATTCTTCTTGACCTCTCTTCAAGTTTTGACACTATTGATCTCTTATTTATACTCTCTTCTCTCTAGATTTTTAAAATATCATTCTCACTTTGTTCTCTTCCTACCTATTAAATCATTCCTTCTTAGCCTCCTTGGCTAGATCCTTATCTAGGTCATGCCTTCTGACCCTAGAGGTCACAGGGTTCTGTTCTGGTGCCTCTTCTCTTCTGTCTCTATACTATTTCACTTGGTGATCTCATCAGCTCCCATGGATTTAATGATCATCTCTATGCTGAGGATCTATCTGTCCTCCAACCTCTCTGCTGACCTCCAGTCTTACATTTCCAATGGCCTTTTAGACATCTTGAATCAGATGTCCAATAGACATCTTAAACTTAAGATGTCCAAAACTGAATTCATTATCTTTGTCTCTACATCTATACACCGTAAGGAAGGTGGGATTTTTGTTTTCTTCTTGGAGTTCAGTTTCCCAGGCTCAGGCTAAATTGTGAACACCTGAAGGATTAATCTTCTTCAACCCTGATAATTCACAGCTGTGCTGAGTCAAGTATGACTTGACAATGCCTTCTGGCTCTGAGCCAATCAGGGGTGGAGTCTTTGTTATATATTCTGGGAGGTTGGCATTTTGCTTTGGGGGTTTATGAGAAGGATCTTTTGATTTACTGGTTGAGACTGCGGGTAACTGTATGTTCACCGCCCTCCCGACTGCTCAGATTTCTGTGCTCCCTCGATCCAGTAATGTATGTAAAATACATAGCAATATTGCTTTACTCAGACAGCTAGAGCCCTGTCTCTTGGTCTTTGTGCTAATTTTCTCCAAGTTCAGGGGGCTGACCTTTCCCCTGAACTAGCAAACGTAATTACAGTAGACTGTTGACCCCTTTAAAAGTTGTCTTTCCTTTAGCAAAGCAGATAAAAGAATCTGTGCTAGCAGGCCATCCTGGGTGTGCTAGGGTGCTTGCTAACACACACACACACACACACACACACACACACACACACACTACCTTCTCTATTATTGTAGAAGATAACACTATCATCCCAGAAACTCCTCAGAGTTTACTATAGTGCCTGGCATTTAGTAAATGCTTAATAAATGTTCACTGACTCACCCGCTTGGAAAATACAACCTCATCCTTCACTGGAACATCCTTCACAGGAAACTTCAATAGGAAGTGAAGTACCACAGAAAACATCCAGAAGACTGACTGGACTTGACTTCCTATTATTGAATGGACAACTCCAATAGAATGCAAACTCCCTGAAGACAGGGATAGTTTTTCCTTTTGTCTTTATGCTGCAATCAGCTAGACACAGGACATTCCTTGCTCATCTAATACATCCCCACTGGATTAAATTTAATCTAGGGAGTTCTTGTCTCTCTGTCCCATCTGATTTTTAAGATGGACTCCCCCAACTGCTGTCAGTGATTACTATTATGAATTAAATGTTAAGAAAGAATGACACAATAAGACCTCCTAGAAACAGTAGCCTTAGTGTCATTGTGGAGAGGCAGACCAGCATCCCAGACATCATGTAGTGTGAGCAAAGAAGAAGCCTGCTAAGAGGAGAGCCAGAAGATCAGTTTTTAAAAAAGTAAAAAAAAAGTGATATGAAAAGACAAAAATCAGCTAGAGACAGAAAAGGATACCCAGAGAGCAAGAGGCCCAGAGGAAAAGTGGAAATAAATATCAAAGAAGCATTGAGAAAAGAGCTAGTCTTCCAGGGAGGTACCTCCCAGATGTGTGGTCCTAATTGTGGTTGCCAAATTTTTATAGCACTTGTGATTGGATTAATTAATCATTCAATGATCACTATTCTTCAGACGTTTTAGCATTCAATGCTAATCATTTAATTACTTGGCTTTTTGCTTCTGGAGGACGTCTGTTCCTCCTAATTAGATTGTTAAACCATGGGTCCAGCAGTCACTGACTCTCTTCATGGTAGTCTGCAGCATGTCAGATCCTGGAGACAGTGATGCCTTCTGACGACCTTCTGCTTGTTGTCACCTTCATCATCTCGGCGGCTCTGGAACAACAGTGGTCTAGCTTGTCTTAGGTGGCTCTTTTCTCAGTAGCTGATACTATGAGATTTATTTGAGGAGTGGGTCATGTGATAGAATGAGTTCCTATCACAAGCCAAAGGCTAAGAAGGAAAGGTAAGAGAACTATCTGATAGACAGTGTTGAATTAGGTGAAGAGAACCAGCTTCTGGGCCAGAAAAACTGGGGTTTAGATTCTGCCTCTGGCATGTGCTGGTTGTGTGGGCAAATCATTTAATCTCTAAGTAATCTAGGAAACTAGACTCGGAGAAGGTGCCATTACCTCACTAAGGAGGAATATATATCTATACTAATGAAATCAATGGTCCTGTTCCTTCTTTATAATCTAATGTAACATAGAAGGAAGAGAAACTTGAATTCTTTTGTCTCTTGGAAGTAGTTACTATACCTTACTGGCCCCACCTGAAAATGGGACCATAATACCATCCCCGCTTGGAGTTCCTAGCTAAATTTTTTTTAAATTTTATTTTAGTTTGCATCATTCATTTCCACAAGATTTTGAGTTACATATTTTCTCCCCATCTTTCCCCTACCCACCACCCCAAAACAGCCATCCCAGTGTATCCCCCCTCCCCCAGTCTATTCTCTTCTGTGTCTTCCCCCCTCACCCCTCTGACTTTTTGGTAGGGCAGGATGTATCTCCCAACCACAGTGCCTGTGTATCTCAAGTTCCAGTTGGATGTAGTTACTAACAATAATAATTGCA
>JAQQSU010000603.1:0-20233 GCA_028627135.1 Pseudochirops cupreus | reverse complement strand
TAGGATGAAAAAAAATTTTAAACTGACATGGAAAACAGATTGAGGAGAAATAATTTCAGAATAATTGAAATACATCAAAGCCATGACAAAAAAAAGAGTCTGGATTTAATATTTAAAGAAATTACGTATGAAAACTGCTCTGATCTATTAGAACCAAAGGCAAAGTAAATATAGAAAGAATCCATCAGTCACCTCCTGAAAGAAACCACAAAATGAAAATTCCCTGAAATGTCATAGTCAAATTTCACAGTTTACAACTCAAATAAAAAATCATTCAAATGGTCAGAAAAAAATAAAAAACATTTAAGTACTAAGAAGACACAGTCAGGATCATACAAGATCTATAAGCCACCACCATAAAGAAGATGTTCTAAAAAAGCAAAAGTTATAGGCTTAAAACCAAGAATAATTTACTCAACAAAACTGAGTACAATCCTACACAGGAAAAAAAATGGATCTTTAACGAACGAGAGCACTTAGAATCATTACTAATGAAAAGATCAGAGTTGAGTAGAAAGTTTGAAATACAAACTGAAGAGAAGCAAAAAGGCAAATGTGAGAAAGTGGACCAGATTCTTAAAAGGAAAAGCTACTTTTCTAATGGAAGAAATGAGATGTGTCCTCTCAGAACCATAATGTCATCAGGGATTATAAGAAGTTAAATATGACAGAAGGCCTGAGAATGGTTTTTGTTTTATTTGATGCTCTGAAGGAAAAAAAGAGGGGGAAAGGAATATACTAGGAAAAGAAGAGAGAGAAAGAGCGAGAGAAATTTCATGTAATCAAGTATGCAAATGAAAGAGTACACAAAGAAAGCAAAAGGGATAGGAGCAGCAAGTGGCATTTGAGCTTCACCCTTAATCTATACTGGTCAGAGGAGGATATAATACACATACACCTAGAGCTGAATGCAGAGATTCATTTCACTAAATGGGGCAACAAGACAAAATGGAGAGAGGGAAAAAGACTGAAAAGGAAAGTATATTCAGGAAGAGATAAGCAAAAGAAACTCTGAATGTAGAGGGTAGAGCTTCAGGAAGAGTTTAAGAGGAAAGAGAGAAAATCTAAGAGTTTTTTTATCAGGGTCTAAGCAAAGGAAAGAGGTACAGAAGTAACTTGAATCAAGTACAGAGGATCATCTTCCTTCTTGCTTTACTACCCTTTTCTTTGTAAAGAAGAAACAGGAAGCAAAAAGAATGAGCACTATAGAGAAAAGGATGGAGGGAAATACATAATTGTCATAACTGGGAATGGGAAAGGGATGACCACACTCATAAAAAGTATTCATAACCTAAAAAAGGATAGAGATTACAAAAAATTAAAAAGGAAAGTTTTGATTACATAGAATTAAAAAAGGTTTTCCACAAAGAAAATGAGTGCAGCTAAAATTAGAAGGCAAATAGGTAACAAAGAAAAATCTTTGTAACAAACTTCTACAATAAAGGTCTCATTTCCAAGATGTATAAGGAACTGCTTCAAATTTATAAGAATAAAAGGCATATCTCAACTGATAAATGGTCAAAGAATACAAACAGGAAGTTTCCTAAGGCAGCAATCCAAGCTACCAATAGCCGTATGAAAAATAAATACACCAAAATTAGTAGTAATTAGAGAAATGCAAATTAAAGCCACTCTGAGGTTCTACATCAAACCCATCAGATTAGCAAATTTGATTTTTTTAAAAAGGAGGAAAATGACAAATGCTGACAGTCTATAGGAAAAGGGAATATTGTTGGTAGAACTCTGAGTTTATCCAGCCATCATGGAAACAATTTGGAACGATAACATACCAAAGGTTACTAAACTATTCCAGTCCTTTGACCAGTGATACCAGAACTAGGCCTAGATTCCAGAGAGCAAAAGAACTTGAAATTAAGGGAGTGTCCATCAACTGGGGGAAGTTGGAAGTTGCTGTTTTGCTAAGTAATGAAGCAAACTGTCTCAGAGAAACTTGAGAAGACTTACATAAAGTGATACAGAATAAAAGAAGCAGAACCAGGACAACAATTTATATAATAACAACAAATTGGACAAACAAATAACTTTGAAAGACCTAAAAACTCTGATTGACACAATCAACATCTTGTTATTCTAGAAGACTGATGATGAAACATGCCACCCATCTCCTGACAGAGAGGTGACAGATTCAGCATGCAAATTGTGAAAGAGTTTTTTAGACATGACCAATGTGAAAATGGTTTCTTGACTAGGTTTATTTGTTAGAAAGGTTTTGTTTTATTTCTTTTTCAAGGCAGAATGGGGAGGTTTAAAGAGAAAGAAAATTTCTCTTGGTTCATTGAAAAAAATTAATTTTAAAAAATATTTATCTAATAATCAAGGCTAGACTTAGTAAAATGTTGTAGATGTTGTTTACTAGTTTCAGTTGCGTCCAATTCTTCATGACCCCATTTGGGGTTTTCTTGGCAAAGATACTGGAGTGGTTTGCCATTTCCTTCTCCAGCTCATTTTATAGATGAGAAAACTGAGGTAAATATGGTTAAGTGACTTGCCCAAGATCACACAGTTAGTAAGTGTCTGAGGCCAGATTTGAACTCAGGAAGATGATTACATCTTGATTACATCAAGATCTATAAACAAGGCTTGATCCCTTTCCCACCTAATACCAGTCCCACAATGAATACACACAGCAAAGAGCAAAGAAATTCATTTATTCAAATCACAACAAAATGGAAATCAAAGAAGATATACCTAGGAGAATATATATCAGACAAGAAGCTCTTCATCAGGACTAAGGTAACTCTACTCAGCCAAAAGAGGTTTCCCACCTAAGGGGAAACTCCTCAAAAGCCTCTCATGCAGCAACCTGGGAATAGGGACATGTTTGAGACTGTCCACTGCTTTAGTCTTCCCAGTCTTTTTCTCCAGCAATCTAAAGTGGTATTAGTATCTTCTATCTTCTCTGTCTAAACTGGAAGGTGAGTCAACTAAGCCAAAAAGTTGAAGAGTCCCCAAAGGGGAACTGGCAGAGAACTGAAACTCTTGCCTCACTCCAATTCCATCCCATTCTTCACACAAAGCAGGGCCTTCATTTCCATCAATAGGAAAAACTGGGCTTTAGGACAGGAGTGGGGGTGAGGAAGGGGAGGTTGAAGAGAGAGAGAAAGAAAGAGAAACAAAGGAAGAGAGGAAGGGAGGAAGGAGATAACACTATTTGTCAGGTATCGATTGTCTAAACATGAGGGGATACAAATACAAGAAAACAAAACTATCCCTGATTTCAAGGAGTTTACATTCTTTTTTTTTTTTGGAAGGGGGAAGGTAGGAAAATCAGAGCTAAGTGACTTGCCCAAGGTCACAGGGCTAGTTTTGTGTTAAGTGTTTGCAGTCAGATTTGAACTCACGTCTTCTTGACTCAAGGGCCAGCGCTCTATTAGCTGCGCCACCTAGCCATCCCAGGAGTTTACGTTCTAATAGAAGAAGACCAAATATAAAGGAAGCTGGAAAGGGAAGAAAAGGGTACGCTCATGGGGCAAGACAGATACTGTGGAAATGGAGTCATCAGAGAATGAATTGAACTTGGAATGAAACATCTCATGCACCAAAGAGGACAGCAGACAAAAGGGGAAAGCTTGGAAGACTTCTAAAAAAAAACCTTCTAAAAAGGGTCAAGGAAGATTTTTATATCCCTTGCTCTTCTAGGATTCAAGTTTGCAGCTGGCATCCTTTGGGCATTCACTGTTCCTGAAAGGTCTTGTAGTGATGATAGCTGAATTCCAGTTAAAAAAAAAAAAAGACAAGAGAAGAAAGTTAACTAGTCTATAAAGATATCAAACAATAGCTTTTTTTGGTATGAGTCAGAATAAAGTATGGAATCTCATTGGTTGACAAACTTATACCTTGACCCCCTATAAGTTCCAGAGATGATACATCTACATAGGTAGTCATAGGATAGGTAAGGCCAGGGTCATTTCCATTGACTAAGGGGTCATAGGTTGGGTGCTTCCTCATGTTGGACAATAGACCAGAGGATGACAAAGAGCAGACAAACAACAAAAATAATTGTAGGGGGAGGGAACTTTCCGTGTCGTTATGACCTCCCACCCACACTAGGCTTGGTCACTCACTCATCTGGCCAAAAGGGTAGAGGTCCTCTAGTTTGTATTCTGTGATTAAGTAAACCAACTCTATAACAAACAAGTGAACTTATAACTTGTAGTTCAAAGTTTTGGGGTCTAATATAAGAAAGTATCTATCTAATCTTATCTAATGATCCATAAATAGAAAATATATTTATCTAATCTTATCTAATTATAATACATATTAATATTAGTTGATTAAACTGACTAAATGTATATTAACAGATAAATATAAAGAGAAAAAATCATTACTCCTATGGAATCACACTATTGAATAATACTGATTGGAATAAAATAGGAGTTAAAAAGTCATTCAACACAAAATTCCAACTATTTAAGAACATGAATTGTGTCAATTTTGTCTTTGTATCTTCAGCAAACAGCATTATTTCTGGTACATAGTAGGCATTTAATATAGGCTTATTTATCAAATAAATCTTCAATCCTTAGGCTTTAAGGGACTGAGTTTGGAGAGCGTATCTCAAGCATGAACGGCAAAATATTGATAAGCAAGGAAGTTTGATGATTAGAATTTCCAGTCTCACTATCCTCATTCAATTAACAAATTAATTAGCAGGGATTCTGCTAAGGGTCCATAAACTTGTTTTTGGTAACATTTTGATAACTATTTTAATACAGTTCCTTTTGCAATCATATGTACTTTATTTTGTGAATTTAAAAATGTTTCCTGAAAGACTTCACCAGACTGCCAATGGGGTCCATGACACACAATGGATAAGAACCTCTGGCTTACCTTGTCTGCATCTAGTACCATAATAGGCATTGAAACAGCGAGTGTCAAAGAAGCATGAAATTTTGTTATTTGAACAAAAAAATAGGTTAGGAAGGAGAGGGGACAGATTTACATCTACAGAATAGAAGAATAATGTCCTAGAACAATGATTCCCAAGATGTTTTGTTCCTTGAAATTCTTTCAACAACAACAAAATGTATTATAAACCCTTAAGGTAATTTAACATCTACTCATACTATCCTTTTAGATGTATTAAATAAGTGCTTACAATAAGTACAATAATAATTTTTAGCCCTAAAAAGCTCCAAATTGACAAGCATTATAAATTTGTAATAATATAATATAATAATAATTGTAAAACAAAATTATATTCTACCTATAATTATAACAATTCTAAATATAAAATTATAGAACTAATTTTAAATATTTATGTATATTCATATTCTATATTAATTAAAATATATAATCCAATGGGAAAAAAGAAAGAAAACCATATATGAAAAAGAATGATAGCATGTAGATTGCTTCAGTCTCCATTTAAACTCTGTTCTTTCTAGATCTTTCTCTGAATGTAGATGTCTCTCCCTCCATTCCGAGATTTGTAGAGTTGTTCACTCCGTTGGTTACAACCCTTCTACACGACCAGACTATTGTACGACGTGAAAGTATTTGCAGATCCTATACTTGACTGCATGCCGCCATGGTGGCATGGGAGGGGAGAAAATTTGAAACTCAAGGGATTGTGGAACTGAATCTTGTAAACTAGAAGTAAATAAACAAGTCAATAATATATATATATAATCCAGTAAGACCTCACATGCTTAGTATTATCTGAAATATTTCATATTAAATATCTTTCTTTTACAAAAGTCATAGAGGAAAAATATATTTGTAACAGAATAGGCATTTAGTTACTCCTTAAGACACTGTTAGAGAATATTTAGTGAAAACCCCTTGGACCATCATCACAAACCCCCAAGAGGTTTTCAAACTATTCAATAGGAAACATTAATTTAGAGCATTCCCAGAAGAGAGGTACACAGTTTTTCTTCCATGCCTCTAAGATAAGGTTCAGGAAAAAAAAAAGATAGAACAGTGATTTTTACCCAGGTATATAATAATTGCTCCGTAAACACTTGTTGAATTAAATAGCTTGGTTAAGAATGCAAAAGACATCACCAGTCCTACAAAAAGCTAGAGAAGGTTTCTAGTAATCTTAACTAATCCTTTTTCACAATATAGTAAACAGCTGGTACTTTTCTGGAAAGAGCTCACTCTGCTAAAGGGAGTATGGAGGGGGAATTATCAAAGCAAATAAAATGGCCTGTTATTCTTTTTTATTTGGAAATGGGGGATAAAATGAAGTGCTACTTTCAGAAGAGCCCTGAAACTAGACTTCTGCACTGACCCAAAATCAAAGAATGTAAATGGAAGGAGGGACTTGGGCCCTTCTGAGTGGCAGTTTAACAGCAGTGCTAAAGGAAGAGCCAATCCTTCTCTAGTATTTAATAAAGGGGAAAACCATCACCCAGAAGGCTGGGATAATAAAAAGTCTTGACATCTGTAGATAACGAGGTAACATTATCCACAGGGAGCTAATTTACTGTGGTGAGAAGGGGAAGAGTGATTGTGTAACAGGAAGGTTCCACCGTAAGTAAGCTACTGCTAGGTCAGCCCCAGAAAACATAATCATTAGTCCTGGCTTCACCCTCCATTATGCTAAATGCTCACTTACATTGGCTGGAAACGTTTTCAAACAGTCCAACTCAAAGGAAAATCCATTCTTGGTATTTTATGAAAACTATTTGTTCCAGATTAAGAAAGAACCCCTGTGGCATTTTAAGGTTACCAGTAGAAAATAAAGCCACTAGAACTTTGGGTGGAAAAATAATTGAACTGGGAATCAATTGAGCTGGACACAGGCTCTGATTTTGCCACTCACTAGCTAGGTGACCTTGAGCAAGGAACAACATTTCTGGGCCTCAGTTTCCATAAGTGAAGGGGATGAGGCAGGGTAAAGCTAGATGATTTCTAAGAGTGGTACAGAGGAAAGAACACTAGCTCTAAAGTTAAAGGACCTGGATTCAAATCCTACTTTGGATGCTTTCTGCCTGGGTGACACTAGACGAGTCACAGTCTCCCTGGACTTGAGTTTCTTCATCTGTAAAATAAAGGAATAGGATGGGATGCCTATGAATCCTAAGCCAACTCTACATGTATGATCCTTTGATCTCATCCTTCTTTAACATCCCATTATTTCTTCCCATTGGGGAAGTAATGAACATCATTTTGTTGTGTTATTATTATTTTATTAACTATTTTACATTCTCTATCTTTACATTCAACTAGCCTGGATTTTTTTTTCCTCTTTCTTCTGTATTCAATAATTTCAAAGTCCGTGCTACCTAGTTTTACATGTCTTACCTTATTGGTTATAAAACTAAGGTTATAAGGCTAATCAAGTCAATGTTAAAGCACATAGGACCCATAAATTGTTCATCCAATTATACCAGACTTCCTGTGAATATAACCTGCAGAAGGATGCAGGTACAGAGAACACATCAAGAGGAAATTGGCTGAGAGTTCAGCGTGGCAAATTCAGAGTAGAGGTAAGAAGAATTTCCTGATGGTAAAGGTTGCCAGTATTAGAACTGGGTTACTGAAGATAATGTTAAAAACAGTGGCTTGCACATAGGAGAAACTATAAATGTTTGCTGTTGCTCTCCAAAAGTTGTACATCTGCATTAGTTTATTCATTGGCCTGCCTGAAGGTAGGAAGATAGACTAGATCCATATTCTCCAATATTTTTGATCAAGAATTTCTATCAGTTTTTTTAATGTCATGAACCCCATATATATATGTTGACTTGTTTATAAATTATACATGAATACTGCTACACTAATATAAATGGCTAGGTGGCGCAGTGGATAGAATGCAAGACTTGGAGTCAGGAACATTCAAGTTTGTGACTTCAAATTCAGTCTGATACTTACTAGGTGTGTGACCCTGGTCAAGTCACTTTACCCCATCTGCCTTAGTTTCCTCATCTATAAAATGAGCTGGAGAAGGAAATAGCAAATCACTCCAGTGTCTTTGCCAAGAAAACCCCAAATGGGGTCATGAAGAGTCAGACATGACTTAAACCCCTTAACTGCTATACTAAAACTAATAACTATATATATATATATTATAAAATGTATACATAAAAAACTCAAAAACTGATAAAGGAAGAAGTATATTTATTTGGTTCTAGAATCAATAATAAGCCACTGGAGTTTATTAGTATGAGACTGACTTGACCTGACATGACGAACACTTTAGGAAAATTACTTCAGTGACTATGTGGAAGATGAATTGAAGTGGAGAAAGACTTGAGGAACGGCGAACAATCATAGAATTAGAATTGAAAGAGGAGTCATTGAGTGCAATACCCCCCTACTCTAAAGATGACAAAACTGAGGCACAGAGAGGTTAAGTGTCTTGCCTGAGGTCACAGAGCTAATAAGTATCTGAAGCAGTATTTGAATTCCAGGAGTCTACTACCTGATTCCAAAAGTCTAGCACTCTCCCTATTCATCCTGTACCATTCATTCTGTTCCATCAAAAACAATCAGGGAAGAAACATTGTTCTTATCTGTCACTTATCTAGAGCCGTAGTCCAACCTCAGGTGATTAGGGGTAGACTGATTGCAGAAAGTGGTTTAGATTATAACCATCTGAGGGGCTCCTAGGTGGCTCAGTGAATAGAGCACTGGCCCTGGAATCAGGAGGACCTGAGTTCAAATCTGGCCTCAGACACTTTACACTTACTGGCTATGTGACCTTGGGCAGGTCACTTAACCCCAATTGCCCTGCCTTCCCCTCCTCCAAAAAGCGTAAAAAAAAAAAAATTATAACCATCCTCAGGAAGGAGGAAGTTGAGAACTTGCAGGTTGAGGAAGTTCAAGATAAGGGTAGATGTAGTTTGTATCATAGACAATTGTGTTGTAAGTAATCTCCATGGTTAGTTATTGTTAGAAGAGTGGGGTGCAGCCCATTTTCTGACTGGTTGACCAAATGCCTCTTGGGGTCAGTCTATGGTGCTTGCTTTGGAAATAACTGGACAAGATGACTATGGTCAAAAAGAGCCCTAAGTCTGGAATCCCAAGACTCCAATTCTGCCATTTTCTGGCACCCATATAAGTTTCTTTGCCTCTCTGCAATTCCCTTTCCTCTTTTGCAAAATGAGGCTAAGATCTTTCCTACCCATTTCACTGGGCTGGTGTAAGGATCAAGAAAGATAATGAATGGGAAGCACTTTCCAAACTGTAAAGAATCACAGAAATATCAGCTAAGATTTTCAGCCTTGAGTCCCATTCACACGGATTAAGGTAACATGCTTCTTTCTTTAATGCCCATAACTCTTCCTGAAATAAAACCATCCAAGGGATAGTGTTATAACCCTAAAAAGGTCAACAGCATAGTATGCTTTTGCTCATACACAATATTGACTCTGTAAAGGGCAAACATCATCATTATGAATCATTTCTTTGGTTTGACCAGTGCTCTATTCACTTTATCATCAAGATGGCAACCTAAGCTTTCTCTTTCTTTAGTTTGCTTTCCTGGTAACATTATTACCTCATACCTGCTGTGTACAACCAATATTTACAAATGGAATTTCCAATTGAATTATGTATCACTGTTTACCACCCTTACTCCTTTATTCTACCATTGAAAACACTGGCAAAATTAAATACTGTTAAAATTATTGAGGGTTCAGCCAGCTGACAAGAGTATGCTAGTTATTTAGAAAGAGGAATAGAAGTATTAAGAGGAAGGCAGAGGAAAGGAAAAAAAGAGAGAGGAAAGAGAGAAATATAAAAAGGACAGGCAGAATGATAAAAAGTCTGTCTCCGATGGAAATTAACCAACTTATGTCCAGAAACATGATGGCAGTGTTTCATTTGGAGCATTGATGGTAAGTCCTGAAGATACCTCTAGATATCCAGTTATTTCTACTGTGATTATTTAACATTTTGTTTTTATTCAGTT
Organism: Pseudochirops cupreus; assembly: GCA_028627135.1. Lineage (NCBI taxonomy): Eukaryota > Metazoa > Chordata > Mammalia > Diprotodontia > Pseudocheiridae > Pseudochirops > Pseudochirops cupreus. The sequence continues at coordinate 10,347 of JAQQSU010000603.1, read as the reverse complement.
ATGCAGTCATGTCCAACTCTCTGTGACCCTGTGAACCATAACACACCATTCTGATGTCATGTCTTTTAGCATTTTAATATTGTCTATGGGATTTTCTTGGCAAAGATACTGGAGCAGTTTGCCATTTCCTTCTCCAGGGAATCACCTTTTTTCAGAACTCTCCACTATGACCTGTCCATATTGGGTAAGCCTACAAGGCATAGCTCATAGTTTCATTGAGTTACACAACCCACTCCACCACAACAATGCAGTGATCCAAAAGGGGTATTTAACATTTACTAACGACCAACTATGGAGGTGGTGTGATATAGTAGCTGAGTGCTAGGGATGAAATCATGAAGACCTGGGTTCAAATTCTACCTGTGATACTTAACTAGATGTGTGCTGTACCTTCATTAATTCTCTCAGATTTATCTACTATGGCATAAACAAGTGTAGGTCTGTGATGATGGAGGGAGTTACCATACCAGAAGTTCTCCCATTCTGACTAAACTGAAGATACTTTTCATATATGCATAAGTACCAATATAGTTGGGTGCATTTTAAAAAAAGATAGGTTTTGATCCTACTCCTATAGAAAAGGATAATTAACTATAGATTATCTAATAGCTCTCCAATGATGCCATGTCTTCTCAGCTTGCAGTCAGTACCCATGTCTGAATATAGTAATCTCCATATAGAAGACAGAAATGCTCCAGTGGGTAAATTGCATCAATCTTTGACAAATAAAAATTAAAGATGATAATTAGATCAAAGCTATTCTTTACAATTTAAACCATCCAGCAATATTGGTTATTTTTATTGGATAACATAAGGGATCACTTAGGAATCTCTATTTACAAATTGTGGGGTTCCTTGGAGCCCCAAGTTTAACTTAGTGCTACTGTAGCAGCCTTTATCCTGGCCCATTAATCTAAGGGTCATGCCCCTTACTTAGATTCCATTTCACAACCACCTTCATACCTGAAATTCCAGTCCAGTAGTGAAGTTAGGCAATCTAGCAGAACAATTTCAAGACATCCGTGGTTTCTAGATCAACCCTTAGATATCAGTACCTTCATCCTGTTTTGCCAAAAACAGGCACAGTCAAATTCTTACATGTATTATTTAAGAAGTATCAGACAGGATTGTAATGATTTGACTCAGGATAAAGCCTTTAATCCTACAATTAGGGATGGGACCTGAAATGCAAATGTTTCTGGAAGAAGTAACATAATTTCTTAAATTTATACTGTTTACATATGACTGATATACAAATTTTTTCCTGAAATTATAATTTGGTGGGGAGAAAAGAACAGGGTTTAAGTGGAAGGAAATAACCCCTCCAAGGGAAGACTAAGGAAATCAAAGACAAATTTCACTTAATTCATACTTTTTCCCTACAGCTGACCCTATTCATCATATCCTTTAGGGTCACCAGGACAAAGAGTAAATCCTTTGTTCTTACTACCCAAATATAGTCTTCTTTCTTCAGGACTTTCTTCAGCAGTATCAAAGGCTCTTCCTAGATATTCCCCCTGTGCTCCTTACCTCCTTGAATTGTCAGAAGTTGGACAGCTCAGTTGTGTTTTTTTTTAGCAGCCTCTAGCAGGGGTGGGGAACTAGCAGCCTTGAGGCCACCATGTGGCCACTTGTGGGTGCAGCTTTTTGACAGAGTCCAAGTTTTACAAAACAAATCCTTTTATTAAGGGGATTTGTTCTGTGAAGTTTTCAGTCAAAGTTTCAGTCAAAGAGTCGCATTTGAGGACCTAGAGGGCCACAGGTAGCTTTGAGGCTACAGTTTCCCTACTCATGCAAGAAGATAGGTCCAGCATAAGTGTCTTTACTGAGATCCCTAGTGGTAACTTTTCTTTGCACAACTCTTTCAGAGAAGTTGATATCCACCTTTTAAAGTCACATGTTCAAATTTTGGGGTAGTTGTACTAGTTAAGCAAAGCACTAGTTAAGTATAGGGTTCATTTGTCTCCTTTGGCTCAAAATAAGTTTTGGGGTACAAGGTGTCTCTCTTGGTGAGTCCGTGTTTTTGGCATAGTTGACAAAACTAAAATTCAACCAGCCCATCAATCAACCAACCAATTCATGAATCAAGACTTTAAAAAAAATCAGTCCTTACCCTTAAGGAGCTTTCATTCTATCTGGAAAAGCAACATTTACCCATACCCACTTTATGTGGATTATATTTCAGGGCAATTTTGAGGGGTGGCGCTAGTGACTGCTAGTGCAGAAAGGAGGATAAAGAAAGGCTTCATGAAGGAGATGACATATAAGTTAATCCTTTAAAGGGAACTAGAGATTCTAAAAGCCAGAGGTAAAGCGGGAGGGCATTCTAGGAATGGGAAAGATCTTATACAAAGGCATGGAGATGGTAGACAGAATATTATGTGTGACTAAAAGTAATGAGACCAATAGACACACAGACCATAGAAAGTGTAATATTGTACAATAAACTTATAAAGGTAAGTTGGAGCCAAGTTGCAAAAGACTTCAAATAACACGTAGTCAGGAAAATCAAATCCTAACTTGAGTCCTGGATATCCTTAAATTTAGCTGGGTATGCTGAATAAACTCTAATAATGACCCTAGATTTAACAAATATTTAAAGTTGAAGTTGTTTTTTTATTATAAAAGATTGTACAACTTTTTTTTAAACTAGTAACACCAAAAATATTGCAGGAGACCCTGTTGTGAACAAGACTTTCAGACTGGTTTCTACTCTTCCAAGGGATCTGGATCACTCAAGTAAGCATCTGTTAATGAGTCCTGCTGTTAGGTAATCAAAAAAACCCACAGTCTTATGTTCTTACTCCTCAACACTGATTATGTGCCATTAACTGTTGGATTTTTTCCACATTTTCACTTTATAATTACTCCAGAAAGAAAAGAGTATTTTCCACAGCTGACAGAGATGATCAAACATACTTCTGAACTCTACTAATGAATCACAATTACACTATGTAACCTTAGGTTTGCACCAACCAATAGCAAAATGGTGTCACATGTTCCAGTTAAAAATGAACATTTTGAACCAGACTGCTGAGAAATCAAATTAATACCATTGATTGTTTTGGGAGTTTACTGATTTCTTTGTAATTTATTGATTTCTATTTCTTATATCCAAACATACAGCTTGATTGAACAAGTACTCAATATGTGCAAAGTGTGTACCAAGTGTGGGGGATACAGCCCCTACCTTCAAGAAGCTTACGTGCTACTAAAAAAGAGATACATTATGTGCTCAAATAAGTATATGCAACATATTCGGGATAGTAGAATACTAACAACTAGAGAAATCAGGAAAAGTCTCTTGTAAGAATTAACACCTGATCTCAACCTTGAAGAAAGTCAGGATTCTATGAGCCAGAGGTGAGAAAAGAGCCTCCCAGGCATGGGGAATGGCGCAGGAAAGGCATGGGGACTTTCTGTAATTGCAAAATGGTCAAAGGATAGGAACAGGCAGTTTTCAGAAGAAGAAATCTATATGGCTCCAAATTCAAGAAATATAAATTAAAACATTAAATTAAAACAACAATTGACAAATTTGGCCAAAAAAAGAAAAATGACAAATGCTGGATACGGCTGTGTGGAAACAGATTTATTATTCTGAAAACTCTAGCCATTCTAGAAAGGAATATAGAACTATGCCCAAGAATCTATTTGTCTATACCATTTGACCAGTGATGCCACTACCAGGTCTATATCCCAAAGAGATTAAAGAAAGAGGAAAAGGATGCATATGCACAAACATATTTATAGCAGCTCTTTTTGTGTTAGCAAAGAACTGGATATTGAGGCTTCCACTGGGGCCTGCCTGAGTAAGTTACAATATATGAATATAACATAGCATTATTGTGCCTTTAGAAATAATAAGGGGAATAGTTTCAGAAAAACCTGGGAAGATGCATATGAACTAATACAGAGTGAATTGACCAGAATGAGAATGATTTATACAATAACAACCATATTATAAAGACAAACAACCTTGAAAGACTTTGGAACTCCGATCAATGCAACAAGCAGTCACAATTCCAGAGTATTCATAATAAAACCTACTACTCACCTTCTGAGAGAGGGGTAATGGACACAAAGAACGTATACATATACATACACACACACACACACACACACACACACATATATATATACACACATACATGCATGCACACACACATATACACACACATACACATACATGCATGCACACACATACACATATATACATATACACACAAATACATACATGCATGCATGCACACACACATATATACATATACACACATACATGCATGCACACATATACATATACACACACATATATACATATACACACATACACACACATATATACACACATATGTATGTGTGTGCATGCCTGCATGCATGTATTTGGATTGGTCAATGCAGGTATTTACTCTACATTTTTGTAAAAATGGGTTTATTTTTCTTACTTTTCTAGTGACAGTGGGAAGGAAAGAAGTCAGACTTTAACTGATTGAAGAAAATAGTATTTCATTTTTTTAAACAACATGGGGGCTATAGCTAGACTATCATGTAGAGGAGATATAATATCTGATACGGGACGCAGTAAGCAGACCACTTTTTCTGGTCCCTAAAGTTCATGAAAAGGAGGAAGTGAAACTAGAGCCATATGGTGAAGAACTTTAAACACCAATCAAAGAAGTTTGTACCTTCTCCTAGAGACAATAAGAACGAAACATGCTGAGCAAAGGAACAAGCATGGTCAGATCTCTGCTGCAGGAATATTATTTTGACAGTTGCGTGGAGATTAGAGTTGAGAAGATACATGAACAAAGCAGAAAAAAGAATTAGTAAGCTGAAGGTGCGTTAAAAATTAGAAAGTCCCAAAAATAATAATATAAATGATTAATAAAACTAAAAGCAAAAGATACAAAATTGGTAAAACTTTAGTCAATCTGATTAAAAAGAAGTGAGCAAAAATTAAATGAACAAAGTAGCAAATAAATACGGGAGAAATGACAACGAAACCAGAAGAAATAAAAAAGAATCCTCCCAGTCTATGGTACATAGTTTATGTTACCAACACGAAAAGGAAAAGGCAGCAGAATACCATCAAAAATATAAAACATCCAAAGGAAAAAGAACAAGCTATAAAGTAGCTACTAAAAAAATCAATGCTTCCTCACCTGAATGGATCGGGAGAATTTTATGAAACTTTTAAAGAATAATTAGTACCGTATTTCACAAATTATTTTCAAAAATGGAGAAAGAAAATGCCCTCCCAGATTTCTTTTCATGAGGCAAGTATAATCTTAATACATAAACCAAAGGAGGAGAAAGCACAGAACTGTAGACTAATATCATTAATACATATTTATTTGAAAATGTTAAATAAAATCTTGTCAAACAGACTACAGTGACTCATCTAAGAAATTATTCATCCTGACCAAATTAGATTTAAACCAGGCATGTAAGGATGTGTAAACATTAGGAAAACAATTAATATTATTAATCAAAATAGAAACAGTATCATCCACCGATTATCTCAATAGATGCAGAAAAACTTTTAAATAGTACAATAATCATTTATACTTTAAAAATATTTTTAAAAACCCTATGAAGCATAGGAATAAAAGAATCTTTTATAACATAAAAAATATCTCTTGAAAGGCAAGATCATATATCATATGCAATGGAAATACACAAAAACCTTGACTAATCAATACAGGAATAAAGCAAGTATGTCCATTCTCCCCATAACTATTTGCTATATTTCTGGACATGCTAGCAATAGCAATAAGAGAAAGAAATTAAATTTATAAAGATTGGTAACTATAAATTGGTAAAGATAGGTAAAATAGGTCAACAAAAAATAGGTAAATAGGAGATTAAAACCCTCCCTATTGGCTGACATAATAATGTTAGTATCGATATAGCACTTACTATGTGTCAAGCACTATATTGTTGTTGTTGTTCAGTCATTTTCAGTTGCATCTGACTATTTGTGACCCCATTTGGGGTTTTGTTGGCAAAGCTACTGGGGTGGTTTGCCATTTCCTTCTCCAATTCATCTTACAGATGAAGAAACTGAGACAACAGAATTAAGTGACTTGTCCAGGGTCACACAACTAATAAATGTCTGAGGCTAGATTTGAACTCAGATCTTCCTGACTCCAAGCTGGAAACTTAATGGTTTACTTAGAAAGTTGTAGGAAGTCAGCAAAGATACTAATTAAGGCAATTAATAATTTCTACAGATTTACAGGCTACAAAACAAACCATCAAAAATCATTTCTACCTAATGATAATGTCCAAATAATAATAACAAAATCCAAGAGGCAATAATAAGAAGGGAAATCTCATGCCAAATAACTTCAAAATCCATAAAATATCTGAGCAACAATCTACCAAAGTACACAAAGTACTTGTTTAGGTATAATTACAAAGAAATGAGTACTGGCAGGTGGCTCAGTGAATAGAGCACTAGCCCTGTAGTCAGGAAGACCTGAGTTCAAATCCAGCCAAGACACAACACTTACTAGCCATGTGACTTTGGGCAAGTCACTTAACCCTATTGCCCTGCATTCCCCCTTCCAAAAAGGCAAAAAAAAAAGGAAGGAAAATTTAAATAACTAAAGGAATATTCAATAATACTGCCTGGCCCTTGCTAATATGATAAAAATTACAATTCTATAAAATCAATTTGCAGTTTTAATGCTATACCAATAAAATTATCAGAGATATTTAACAGAACTTGATAAAATGATACAAAGTTCATTTGGAAAAAATGCCTAGAATATCAAGAGAAACACTGAAAAGACATAGAGACAAAGAAAGAATGGCACTCTCAGACCTCATCCTACATTCCAGAGAAGCAATCACCAAAACCATTTGAAACTGCTTTAAAAAGTAGAGAATCAGATCAGTGGAACAGATAAGATAAAGGAAAATCAGTAACAATGAAATCTGCTGTTTTATAAACAGGAAAACACAAATTGCTTAGGGAAAAACTCCCTATTGGATACAAATTTCTTGGGAAAGTGGAAAGGTCTGACAGAAATTTGGCTTAGACCAGTACCTTACACCATATCCCACAATACATTTTATATGTATATATTACCTTAATATTAAAATAATACTATAGAAGCAGATCACATACGTCTCACAACTATGAGTAGATGTATTCTTATTCAAACCAGGGTTAAAGGTAATTACATAAACTCAAAAGCTTCATCAGAAAGAAAACGAATCCATCAAAGATAGGAAGGAAAACAGTCAAATATTACAAAAGCATTGTATAAAATTTCTCTGATAAGGTTATTGTATCCAAGACCACACACACACACACACACACACACACACACACGTGTGTGTATATATATATATACACACACATATGTAAACTGTACACACACATATATATGTAATATATATGGAGGGGAGGGAGGAAGGAAGGAGCAAGCTAGGCTTTTGGTCTTATATAGATCTAAGTATACAGATACAGATATTTAAAGATAACCTATTTACACACATAAATATACACATATGCATATATATGTAAATATTATCTATGATAATCATCTTCAAGATGCACTGAGAAAGTAAAACTGAAGTCTTATAGGATTAAGTGTAACTTGACTTACTATGTCTCAACAAACTTTGGAAGCTACTGGCAAATAGACCCGACATCTAGGAGAAACAAGTCTTGAAGCAGTCATAATAGTTACTGAACAGATTTCTTTAATTTTTATATAACTTTTTCCTCTCAAGTAAATTCATATTTTATTTGGGGGTTTAATCCTATTGATAGTATTCTATCAGACAAATGTATAATAACTTGGGATTTCAGAGGAAATAAGATTTGGGAAGAAATATCCTCCTCTTTAAGTTCAATGGGGAGAGAGGGATAGATGATGCTAACAATACGAATAAAACTAACAGTAGAACTGAATGTTCTATAGCACTTTAAAATTTGCAAAGCATTTAATATGTATAATCTCATTTAACCCTCATAACAAACCCATGAGAGACACTACATAATTATAACCATTTTGCAAATGAAATTAAAACTCGAAGGGGGCAAGTTAGTTTTCCAAGGTCACACAACTAGTAAGTGTCATAATCAACATTTGAACCCAAATCTCTTTTGATTCCAATCCCAGGACCTTTTTCATTTCACCCTTCTGCCTCTTTTGAAAGGTCCCTTGTAGCTCCAACATTCAGGGATTCCATAATTACAATCATGCTCCACAAAACATAACAACTAGATACAGAAAAAGTTTAAAACAATAATCATAGCACTAGTTTACTCTTTTCCAGGATATAAATCAATATTACTAAAATATTTGGTTTTTACCAATAAGAGAAACTATTAAAATATCAAACATGAAGGGCTTTTTGAAAATGACAGTAGGCTCCATCTACCATTTTTGCATTACTTGATGTCTTTAAATTCTTATGGTCTAAGTTCTCAGATATTTTGATTGAGGTAGGGTAATAAACTCCAAAGAAATAGGAAGCATCTAATAATTCAACCAAAGAAACCATCTAAAAAGGTAGAATTGAATATCTAAGCACAGAGGTAGACTGTTTGCTAATGAATGGAAGACTCATTTTGACATTCTGGGCTGCAGTCCAAACTAATTTGTTTCCAAGCCTTCAGTTTGCCAACTGAAGTGGTTGGGAATTAATAGGCCCCCAAAATATTTCTTTGGATACAAAATGTAAAAGCTGCCAACACTTTCCAATGATGTTTGAAGAAGCATATTTAAAATTCAGTGAAAAGAAAAAAAAAACTTCAGCAATATTAAGTATACTTGAAATGGAACCCATCACACACAAAAAAAAAAGAATCAGTGAAAGTCACTCCATTCACAGGAATTACTTTTATTATGGATTTAGCCTTTGATATCAAATTCACCTACACAGAAGTCCTACACTGCAGCCTCCTCTTTGTATAGCAGCAACCCTGGAATCCTGAAGGCTACAACAAAGAGAAGCACGAGCTCAGAAAGATCCTACCAAACTTGAAAGACCTTGAGGACAGGTCTGGGAATACTGTGTCTGCCACCCAAGGACTAGCCCAAGTACAGAAAGACTCATCACCAGAAAGCTGAATCTTAATGATGATAATTTTATCAATGATGTCCCAAGATATGGATAAAGGCATGAGCCTTCTTGTCTTTCTGCTTCTGTAGTGACAGTGGTAGAATGGGGGGAGAGGAGGAAGAAGACTAAGAATCAAACAATTCATCTACAAACATTGGTAATCTTATATCCACAATCAATTTGACACATTGCTAGAGGAAATGAACTATATGCATACTGTCATTCTCACTGTAAATAAAATCAGAATATTATAATAATGGTGATAATAATGATAATAACTAGAATTTATATAGCACTATAAGCTTGATGGGGGCTTTACCTATGTCATTTGAGGATCAATCCTTACAACAACTCTATTAGATAGGGGGCTATTATTATCACTCCCATTTTACAGATGAGGAAACTGAGGCTCAGGAAAAAGACATGCTCAGAGTAACACAACTAATAAATAAACACAATTAAATAATAAAAAGACAAGATTCAAAATCACAGCTTCCTAACTCCAAGCCTAGTGTTCTATCCACTAATTCCATAAAACTACTTCAATGATTCTGATAATATGACAGTAGTTAATGACCTCTTTCCTTTCTACCACTCATCTATGTGCAGCATAATGGGATCTTAGAGCTTGAAAGGAACCACAAAGGTCATTTACTTAAATTTCCTCATTTTATAGATGAAGAAAATGAAGCCCAGAAGAGGGAAGTGACTTGCATAAGATCACACAAGTGGGTGTTAACATTTACATAAACAACCACAAGAAAGCACATGTTCTTTGCTTAATTAAATTCTTTATTTTTAAGACTTCTTGTGATACCTAGATTGGAATACACAAAAAAGTTACAATGCCTAAAGTACAGCTAGCAGATTATCCTTGGAGAGGAAAATAAAAAGTATTTGAATTTATTTCATTATATCTCTAAAGGCAACAAAAAACAATTTCAGAGGCTGGATGATACAATGGAAAGTGTTCTGGATTTGGAGTCAGAGAATTTGAATTTAATTCCCAGCTCTGCCAGGAGTAGCTAGGGGGTTATGGACTCCCTGGAGTCAGGAAGACCTCAGTTTAAATCCAGCTTCAAACATTTACTAGTTGTGTGACCCTGGACAAGTCACTCAACCCTGTTTGCCTCAGTTCTTTCATCTGTAAAATAAGCTGGAGAAGGAAGTGACAACCATTCTAGTATGTCTGCCTAGAAAATCCTAAACAGGGTCACAAAAATTTGGACACAACCAAAACAACTGAACAGTGACTTAGTTCTG